>JAABKJ010005839.1:0-22589 GCA_011634705.1 Andricus grossulariae | reverse complement strand
AAGTTTTATTTTTTCCAAATTTGACTATTTTTGGATCTTTTATGTTTTTTGAGTTTTATGTTTTGAGTTTTAATATGCGAACTGTTGATCTCACGTAATTATGTCACAATGATTAAAGACTGCATTTGTCTAGCACAACCCAGCACAAGTTATATTTTTTCTAAATTTCACTATTTTTGGATCTTTTATGTTTTTTGAGTTTTACGGTTTGAGTTTTAATATGAGAACTGTTGATCTCACGTAATTATGTCACAGGGAATAAAGACTGCATTTGTCGAGCGCAACCCAGCACAAGTTTTATTTTTTCCAAATTTCACTATTTTTGGATCTTTTTTGTTTTTTTAAATTTTACGTTTTGAGTTTTAGTATGCGAACTGTTCATCTGACGTAATTATGTCACAGGGAATAAAGACTGCATTTGTCGAGCACAACCCAGCACAAGTTTGATTTTTTTCAAATTTGACTATTTTTGGATCTTTTGTGTTTTTTGAGTTTTACGTTTTGAGTTTTAATATGCGAACTGTTGATCTCACGTAATTATGTCACAGCGAATAAAGACTGAATTTGTCGAGCACAACGCAGCACATGTTTTATTTTTACCAAATATGACTATTTTTGGATCTCTTATGTTTTTTGAGTTGTACGTTTTGAGTTTTAATATGAGAACTGTTGATCTCACTTAATTATGTCACAGGGAATAAAGACTGCATTTGTCGAGCACAACGCAGCACAAGTTTTATTTTTACCAAATATGACTATTTTTGGATATCTTATGTTTTTTGAGTTTTGCGTTTTGAGTTTTAATATGAGAACTGTTGATCTCACGTAATTATGTCACAGGGAATAAAGACTGCATTTGTCATGCACAACCCAGCACAAGTTTTATTTTTTCCAAATTTCACTATTTTTGGATCTTTTATGTTTCTTTAGTTTTACGGTTTGAGTTTTGATATGAGAACTGTTGATCTCACGTAATTATGTCACAGGGAATAAAGACTGCATTTTCGAGCACGACGCAGCACAAGTTTTATTTTTACGAAATTTGACTATTTTTGGATCTCTTATGTTTTTTGAGTTTTACGTTTTGAGTTTTAATATGAGAACTGTTGATCTGACATAATTATGTCACAGGGATTAAAGACTGCATTTGTCATGCACAACCCAGCACAAGTTTTATTTTTTCAAAATTTCACTATTTTTGGATCTTTTATGTTTTTTTAGTTTTACGGTTTGAGTTTTAATATGAGTACTGTCGATCTCACGTAATTTTGCCAAAAGAGACAAAGACTGCATTTGTCGAGCACAACTTAGCACAAGTTTTATTTTTTCCAAATTTGACTATTTTTGGATCTTTTATGTTTTTTGAGTTTTATGTTTTGAGTTTTAATATGAGAACTGTTGATCTCACGTAATTTTGTGGAACGAAATAAAGACCGCATTTGTCGAGCACAACCTAGCACAAGTTTTATTTTTTCCAAATTTGACTATTTTTGGATCTATTATGTTTTTTGAGTTTTACGTTTTGAGTTTTAATATGAGAACTGTTGATCTGACGTAATTTTTTTAGAAGGAATATAGACTGCATTTGTTGAGCACAACCCAGCACAAGTTTTATTTTGTCAAAATTTGACTATTTTTGGATCTTTTATGTTTTTTGAGTTTTACGTTTTGAGTTTTAATATGAGAGCTGTTGATCTTACGTAATTATGCCAGAGGGAATAACTACTGCATTTGTCGGGCGCAACCCAGCACAAGTTTTATTATTTCCAAATTTGACTATTTTTGGATCTTTTATGTTTTTTGTTTTGCGTTTTGAGTTTTAATATGAGATCTGTTGATCTCACGTAATTATGTCAGAGGGAATAAAGACTGCATTTGTCGGGCACAACCCAGCACAAGTTTTATTTGTTCGAAAATTTTGAAAATAATAAAATTTTTGTTTTTTGTTTTTTTTTCTCAGTAAAAGTTAGGTTTTTGGAATTTTTCTTTCCTGCACAAAATTGTGTATACTTCGAGTCGCCTAGCACAACCTTTTTTTTTTGCTCGAGTAAGAAGTTGCGGATCTAGCAAAAAAAAACGTTTTTCAAAAATTGTGCCCGTAATTTTTGATTTTTCAAAAAAATGTTTACGGCACAAATCAGCACAAGTCTAGCACAATTCAGCACAACTTTCATTTGTTTGAAAAAATAAGTTTGCGGATCTAATTTCCGGGACATCCTGCTTGTTTCTTTATTAGGTTAATTTTATAAATCAAAAAACATCAAAAGTTATATAATTTTAAATGATTATAAAAAGTCTCATTTTTACAACTTTAAATATTTAGACTGAAAAAAAATATTTATTATAAACTCGCGTAATTGACTTATGCTTATTCGTATTATTTGTATATTTTCCAATTTTTTAATAAATATATTGAATTACAATTCAACCATTTACGGATGCATAATTAAAGGGGTTATTCAAGTATTATGTAATGGTTTAAAGAGGTGTAGGATCAGAATGGTTTAAAAAGTTGCGTTACTTAATACTTAAATGTATCGTAATTTGGTATTTTTCTTTTTTTTCTTGCGACGTTGGGGCGTGAGTTAAAAATAGTTTAATAGTAGAAATATCCGGACTTTATGTTACATCTATTCCTGGAGCAACTATGTGATGGTTTACATTTGACGAGCCTTAATTAACCCATCAATAAAGACATAGTATACAAATAAGGAACATAAGAAAAACCATTTTTATTTTTCGGTTAAAATAACGTGTTTCTGGTTCAAAGATCGTTTGTAGACTAAATTTATCTTTTCCTTTGCGATAGGAAAATGACGATGAAGAAATAATAAATCTTTTTTAAATTTTCAATGTAAAAAAGATCACAGTTTGAGTAATTGAAATTAACTTACGACGACTGCAGTCTTCAATACTTCACTTCACCAGGAAACCAATTTCAATAAGACTTAAAATGTTGTAAAAAGTAGATAATGAAAAAACTGAATTCTTTTCATGTGTATGTTGGGTGACTTTCACGTATACAACAATGCAATTATAGGTATTCTTATCGTTATCTCACTTCCATTTTTTCCTTCGATTTTCTGCAATGCTGATATAATACTTGTAAATAAATAATAAAAATGAATGAATCCAACCCATTTTAAATGATTTATTATATGACTTTTTAAGTCTTTGACGATGCAAAAAGAAATTATATAAAATGCAATTCATTTAAAGTAATTACTACAGTATGGAAATTGCGTTAGTATTAATAAATTGCGAATCGATAGTGGAGATCAAGAAAATACTAGAAATATTCATGAATTTCAATACTGCTATTGCATAAATTGAAAAATAATAATTTTTTAAAAAGAAATTCTGAAAACATATCTGAACAGTGATATGAAGACTGGTGAATTAAAGCAGGGTGGAATTAAACCTGTTTCTAATTTTTCTTGAATTCTTTTGAAATATTTTAGGGTATTTTGAATGCTTTCAAGAAAATTTTAATATATTTCAATAATCCGATGGGATTTAAAAGGGTTTCCAAGATTTTAGGATATTTGAAAAAATTCGAAGGAATTTTCAAGAGCATTCAAAAGTTTTAAGGGATTTCAAAAGATTTAGAAGAATTTGGAATATTTTAGGGCATTTTTGAAACTTACAAGGGATTTTATAGAGCCTTAAAACTCCCAGGGGATTTCAAAAGTTTTTAAAGGACTTGAAATATTTTAGGATATTTTTAAAGATTGCAAGCCATTTTCAAGAGCTTAAAAAGTTTTAAAGGATTGCGAAAGATTTTAAAAGATTACAAATATTTTTTGGTATTTTATAAGTTTCCAAGGAATTTTTAATAGATTTCAATAATTTGTAGGTATTCGAAAGGATTGGAAAATGTTTTGGGTAATTTTAAAACATCCAAGAAATTTTCAAGAGCATTTTCCAGCAATAAAAAATTTCAAGAATTTCGGAAGATATGGAACATTTTTATAGGATCTATAAGGCTTTAGGCTATTTTAAAAAGATTCAAAAATTTTTTTATTTGATTTTCATAATATGAAGGGATTTCAAAGAATTAAAAAAGTTTTAGATTTAGATTTTATGTTGTTTTTGAAAATTGCAAGTAATTTTTAAGAACCTTGAAAAAATTCAAGGAATTCCAGAATATTTGAGAGAACTTAAAATATCTTTTCAGGTATTTTTAATAGATTTGAATGATTTGAATTGATTCCGGAGGATTTGACATATGTATTTTAGCTTATTTTAAAAGATTCCAATTCATGTTTAAGGTATTTCAAAATATTTTGAAGGATTTGAAATATTTTATGGTATTTCAAAGGTTGAAAAATAATCTTAAACTTATTTCAGTAATTTAATGGGATTTCAAAGAATTTGAAGTATTTTAAGATAATTTGAAAGATTTCATAGAATTTTCAATTGATTACGGTAATTCAATTGGATTTCAATCGATTTGAAATATTTTACGGTATTTAAAAAAGTTCCACTGCATTTTCAAGAGCTTTAAAAAGTGTCAAGGCATTTCAAAAGAATTTAAATGACTTGAAATATTTTAGGGAATTTTAAAAGATTTCAAGGAAGTTTTAATTGATTTTGATAATTTGAATTTCTAAAGGGAAAACTAATTTATAAAAAGAAAATGTATTTTATAAAAGGAGAAATGGTATTTTAAAAGATTCCAAGGCATTTTCAACAGATTTACAAAATTTGAAGGGATTGCCAAAGATTTTAATGATTTTAAGGGATTTGAAAATATTTGCATGCAGTGTTAAAGAATTTTGCAAAATTTGTATATACAGTATTAAAAATTGAATGAATAAATAAATTGATTTAAATTAGATTTATGAATAAATTAGTCCAATTGCACTATGAATTTTAGAACATTGCAAAACCTTCTAGAATATTACAGAATTGCTGAATGACCTTGACCATTCTACAATATAGAACATTATAAAACATTCAAGAAGATTCTAGAAAATTAGTGAATATTCCTGAATCTTTAGAACATTCTGAAACATTCAAAAATATGCTAGAGATATTTAGCACCTGATTAACTTGACTAAATCAAAGAAAATTTATTTCAAACAGCGAATAATCTTTTTTTCAAGAAAAATTTATTTGGATCTAATAACCGTCTTTACAGTCATTTCCCTATTCCGTTTTTTCCTCTTATTTTTCGAAAAGTTATCGTTATAAATTGTTTCGCAATAAAAAATTTCAATGTACTGAATTAATTAGTTCAGTTATTTTTGCAGGCATTTGAATATTATATGTATTGTTTATTATCAAAAATGGAATTTTTTCAATGTAATTCGATACTAGTTTCCAGATTTGAGCGATTTTATTTATTTAAAAAAATCATTAAATGGATTCTTTATCGTTCTTAAACACCCTTTACAATTTTTTTTCACGCCCCAAGAATTTGGAAGAAATTTCACATCTTTCTCAAAAAGTAACACATATAGTTTGGATGGTAAATTTAAAGCTATAATAAAAATATTTATTCAATGAAAGTTGCATATCGGCTATATAAAAACCACTTAAATATTAGCTTTTCTTCCCCTATTTTGTCACATATTTTTGTGAAGAAATTCTCCTTTTCCCCTATTTTCAGGAAAATTTGCGCTGTAAAGCCTGTAATAAACCTTAAAAAATAAATAAATTTAGAGAGAAAGTATTGATCTTTAAAAAAGTTTCCTAGAAATAAAAATTTGATTTATGTAATAGGAACAAATTTGCTGTTGGCTGTATGCAATCGTTTTTTAAGAATAAAACGATAGCTATGTTGATTCCAACCGCTTTATTTAGAGACCTCTCGAAAGCTCATAAAATGGATATACTGGGAGGCCATGTGTATGTAGAAATAATAATTATTAATCGCAGTAAGCGTGAACTTGAAATCTCGAATAAGCCTTACTCCGTCTTTTATTCATTGATCAATATCGCCGTTAGAAATTAGCTAAATTAATCAATTATCTTCACAAAACGACAATCTCCTAAGTTTAACTAGACAATTGCGTTTTACTCTAGTCTGAGTAATACACGAAGAGGAAATATCTTAAAGTTTCTATCCTATAATTATATATTCAATTTTACTCTGTTGGAACATGAATTTTATTTTCAATATATCGCAACAATAATATATGAAGAAGGTTGCCATTAACATAATTTTAATTATTAAATTAATTAAATTACTTAAATCACTTAATTACTTTAATTAATTCAAAAAAGGTTGAATCATAAAAGTAAAGTTCTTCATTCCTAGTTCTAATAGGGATGACAACTTTATTTTGAGATTCGAAACCACTCCTCTAAAGTTGCATTACAAAATTGAAGAAAAAGTTAAATTACCAGAAAAAAAGGTTCAGAGCAAGTGAATTTATATCTGTATAGCAATAATGCCATTGAAATATTTTTTAACTTGGCTAAACGACCTTGAAAATTTTAAAATCAATAAAATCGACATTTTTTATATTTTCTTCGAGTTATATCAATTTGTTCCACTATTTGACCATGAAATGTGTGATACGTTATGGCATTTGTAAATATTTTAAGAATTTTAAGCTATTTTAATAGATTACAAGAAACTCGAGATTTTGCGAAAATTTCAAGAGTCTTTAAAGACTTGTGGGATTATCTAAGTTTTTAAAATCAATTTTAAAGGATTGTTAGAAAACTTTAAAATAAAATAAAATAATACATAATTTCAGGGGGTTTTGGAGATTCAACGGTGTAGGAGTTTGAAACGGTTAAATTAAATTTAATAATCTTTGATTCATAGATAACATTGAAAGAAATATTTGATTGATTTAATTTCACTTAAACTCTGACTTGATTTGAAATTCTTTTTCCTGAAAGCTCAATATTTGATTTTTAACTAAAACAAAGGAGAATTTTTAAGCATACGAAATAGTTTTCAAGATGTGAGAGGATACTCGCATAAAGCAGAGTGTCCAATTTAAGCAAAAAAAAAAGACATCGTCTCTTCCAAATCGGTCAGTTTTCAAGAGGCTAACATCGACGGCGGTCCCTCTAACTAAAATTCACGCTCTCAGTTTTTTCCTGGGCGCTCGTGTGTCAGATTTCGAACATATCCAGTATTTTTGTTCAATGAATTACAGATCAACGTCAGGATGAGTTAAAAATGAACTTCAGCTTCATTTTTTTTTATTTCTATTAAAAATTCGATTAAAAAAAATTAATTTATATTTTTAATATTTATTTATAAAGATACGCTTAAAATATCTGGGTGGACAATATAATGAATTTGAATTTCATTCGTCACCTTCACAAAATTAGAAAAAAATCAAGATGCCCTGCGTATATCACAAAACAAGTAACAGTTGGTGCTGAATTAGATAAAAATGGTAATTTAGCTGCAAGAGTAAAATTAATGACTAGTCATCCACGAGCATCTATTGCTCTCCATTGTGAAGACTGGGAGCTTTTAAACAGTTTCTTCAGAGAAATTAAGCTTTTTTTCAATTATCAAATGGAATCACGGATAATAAACTGCCAAATGTTTTATCTTCATTTCACGGTTTGGAATGGTTATCGCTTGGTGTCACTGAAACGAGAAGGTGATGATTCTTCATATCCTTTTTCTTTACAAGAATCAACTTTTGCTGTTCTAATGGGATTGGTTCCACGCATTAATAAACATCTTCAAGAGTTATTATCATTACCACTACAATATAGTCAAAACTTTATTGTTAGAACTATTGCAGAAATAGTGTTTCTGAAAATTGACCTTCATTGTTTAAAAACTCTAGAATGTTTTGTAAAGGAAAATTATTCTAAATTTTTGAGAATTCTATTAGATAAAAAGAAAAGTGATTACTATTAAAGTCTTCAAGTATATGCATTCTGTTCTTAGAGATTGTTACTTTTCACCTGAAACAAATTTGTGAGGAAGTACTCAGAATTGTACCTAGCTTACAATGTTAGTAGACATTGTTTCACAATTTAGTTTGGTTGTAAGAAAAAGAGTGATTATGAAAGAGAGTGAAAGTATGTATCTGTATGTATGAGCGAGGATGAAATAATGGCAATTTTGAGTGCGATAAAAATAAATAGAAGTATGCATACACATAAATGGTAGTCTGTTACTTAGTGCTTTAAGAAAACATTACGTCTAACGTGACTGACCTAGTGAAACAGTCTTTGAACTCAATAGTCACCCATATCATTGAAATATGATACTCCAAGATTGGCGACCTTTTAATATCTGCTAACTGAGAGAGAAAGAGAGCGAGAGAGCTATATGAAAAAACCAATATTTTCCTCATTCAAAAACGAAATTCCTTCAAATTCAAGTGAGATAATAAAAAAAATTATTTTTATAAGAAGTATATTTTTATTGAAAATACTCAATACAAAAATCTTACACATTTCCTTTATCTATACAAATATTGTGAGAATGATCAAAACCTAACTATTTTACATACAATTTATTTCCACGCTTCTTAAGTACTTTTTCTACCAAATAGATATTTCATTATTTCACTTTAGATATTTCCTCTTCATAAAAGCTACCAAACACACGTTTATTCTGATAATCTTCGAGCAAGTACGTTGTTGGTTCAGTATTATTTATTCGATCGACTGTAAATATTTCTGTTGTCCAATTCAGAGTGTAACCTTTTTCAAAAACATGATTGAATTTACTTATTCTAACTTTATCGCCAACTTTAAACTTAGACTTTTTCCTTTAAGTTTTCACTTGAAACTTTTTGTATACATTGCATAAGATTGTTTTTTCATTTTGCTTAGTCACATCCTTATGCTTCATTTTAATCGCCCGGTGTTTTGTGTCATTGTAAGAAGAAATTAAAGCTGGTAAAATATCTAACCACTTGTAATGACCCTGCAAACTAAACTGCATCCACATTTTGTTTTTCGAAGTGCGATTTAATCTTTCACAAGACGCTTTTAAATTGCTAAACGTGGAATACACCTTTATATTATAACGCTTCATAAGATTAGTAAAATTTGAAGTATAGAATTCTTTGCCTTCATCAACATGCAAATTTTTCGGTAGACGTTCTTTTATCAGCACAGACTTCATTGCAGCTGTAACATCCTCATCCTTCTTGCTCTTCACAGGAGCAGTCTAAGCAATTTTTAAAAGTACATCGATGATCGTTAGGAAGTATTTGTATCCTTTGTTTTCTTTCTAATATGGTTGCATTTCAACAAGATACACCTGCTAGGTTTCATCGATACCACGGATATCAACTTGTCGACGTTGGTAATTTTTTCTAGCAGGCTTATAAAGTTCTTTCACCACCTGCTGCTTTTCTGCGTTCATTTTCAAGTGTATAAATTCTGAGATCCAATCGAGAAATTAGCACTGAATTACGAAACGTTTGTTGTTGAGTTGACTCAGTATCAGTTTGTAATTTCTGCAGTTTTTCATTGACACTTGATTCGAGAATTTGAATGATTGCATTGTTGTCATCGATGTCTGTACGCATGGCAGATGTAATATCATATACTGTTCGTATTTCCTGTTGAACAATTCGCTGCTTGCCATTTAAATTAACAGCATCACTCTGTTGGTGAGCTTCACTGACGTTGCACAATCTCTTGTTTTCTAAGTAAAAATTTCCTCCAAGTATGACTTTGAATCCAATTTCTGGAGGACCACGACTTGAATTTTCAGATTTCTTGAAGTGACGTCCGAATGTGTCCACACTCATCTTTCAAATGATGAAACCTTGAAAAGTATTCACTGATAAATAATCCCAGCTTCTCGTAACTCTTCAATGATCGATATAATTTTATTTGTGTGACTTGGATTACCAGCTGCTTCAGACGCCAGAAGTAAACGTAATCTGTCCACTAATTAATTCGGGTCATCCCAATAAATGTAATCTATTTGATTTGCCTCTCTGGCAACCACATATTTTGGTACCATACCTTGACCTGAAGAATTTCGTTTTTTATTTTGTCTTTTTGTACCTTTGTACCTTGTCACTTTGTACCTTACTTCGTGAAGAATATGTTGGAATTATTTTTTCTATGAAGTTTTTATATGTATAAGCTTTACTATGACGAACTTCACCGTCTGCTTCGTAACGCTTTTTATAAGCGTTTGTTGCAATAATAGTTTTCCTATAATTTTCGGGATTATCAGAATTTATAACAGACTTTCAAGGCACTTTTTTAAATAAAAGTTCAAGTAAACCTTTACTTGTTGGGAAATCAAAATTACCCACATGAACAGAGTTCTGACTAACGGTTTTTGGTGAATCTCCAATCATTACTCCATTTTTTGTTAATTTTCTTACACCATATATGTTATCAATATCCTTACTTCTTTCACCTAACAACATAAGATGTTTGTTCGCATCGTCATTTTCCCATGAAGCAGAAGATGCTTCTAAAGCAGTTTCCGTATCATTAAGGGTCGATCATTCTAAATTACTGGAATCATTATTTCTATCTCCTCCTTCTTTATTGTCCGCTGATTTAAATGATGCCTCATGGTCATCATAATTTTCAATATTTTCCTTAGATTCATTCTCTACTTCTTTGACAGGATCAACTTTTTTTCTGGCCTCAAGACCATCAACAATTTTTTCAAGGGGGTTAACAATGGGTTTGAAAATAATATCACTCAGTGTTTGTTCAACTGCTTCTTTACCCAATTTGATTAAATTATGTTTCCTTCGAATTGCTTCACTAGCTTTAGCAGTTTGATGTGAAATATCTTTTTGCTTAAGAAAATTATCGATTCTCGAAGACATCTTGATTCATCGGAGTCTAAAGTATATCTAGTTTCGTAGAATATGTGCATACTCTTTAAAACTAATTTCTCAAATTTATAAAACAATCTATGCCTTTCTCGTATCTACCTTGATTAAATTCGTTATCTTCATCAATAAAAACAAATCCATATTTATCATTATTCGAACAAACTGTACATAACTCTTTGAATTTCGAATACGTCATATCTGTATTTACGTGATCATCATATGTTTAAGGTTCAGATCATCCTGTATAAAAAGTACTAAGAAATTAACGTTATCGCGAATCAAATGTTTCGGAATTCTTGTATACGTTTGACATAAATAAAAACGGTCAATGAGTCTGTGGCGTCCCATGGAAAAAATGCTCGAATATTATCTTGTTTATCACACGCCACATCATCAAACACGATTATTGAGTTAGGTTGTGCTTCACTCGGTTGAATGACTTCTTCACGTTCACTGAATCAATCTCTGCCACTGACTGTGGAACTTTTTCTAAAAATTTGTATTTAGGTTGCTGCAGAGATTTTGAGTAGATGTAGATATTATCAAATATCAATCCGTTGGGGAGTGTTGGTAAAGTAAGCAAAGCATTCGTTTTCCCCAGTTAGATGGACCACAAAAAATAGCTCGTATACTATTTGGCAATATATTTCCGTGATACTTTTCCTTTCTCTTTTACGGTCGTGTAAATTTATCAAAATTTGCAACAGGCAATTTCGTTGACTGTGTTTTAAACTCCATCTTGATAATGACTGATTTTAGAACTATAAATAATGTGCTTTTAAGGATTTACACTTCAGTTAAAAAAGTATTCTTGAACGTATGTAATCATGTGGTCAAAGAAAGGCGTTGTTGGTTACAAAAAAAATGTCAAGCAAATCAGACGTACGGAAAAGGACTATTGAATAAGGTTATCAATAAACTTCCTGTAGAATTACACATTCCTGGATATGAGGACTGTGGACCTGGAACTAAATTAGAAAAACGACTAGCATGTGTTGATCCTGGTATTAATCCTCTTGATAAAGCTTGTAAGGAACACGATATTGCTTATTCTCAAAATAGAAACAATACTGAGTTAAGAAACGCAGCAGCTGATAAAGTCCTAGCTGAAAAAGCGTGGAATCGTGTATTAGCTAAAGACGCAAGAATAGATGAGAAGGCAATTGATTTGGCTGTAACAGACGCCATGAAAATGAAGTATAAATTGGGCATGGGTTTAACAAAAATCCGGATATTAAAAAGAAAAAACGATTGGTTTTGCCGCTGAGAAAAGTTGTAACAGCAGCTAAAAAATCAGTGGTTCCCCGCAAAGACGCTTATTCAGTTATCAAATCTGCTCTTCAAGGTTGGAGGTGTTTTACCTTTTCTCATACCTCTTTTCGCAGGCCTCAATGCTACTAGTGCATTAGCTAAGGCTGTGAATTATGCAAATTCAGCTAAAAAACAACTTGAAGAAATCAAACGTGAAATTATGAAGGAATTGAGGCTATAGCATTAGGAAAAAGTGTAAATCTCAAACCGTACGGGAAAGGCTTATGACTTCACATAATGTCTCAAGTAAAGAAAAAAAAGAGTCCAAATGAAGTCAAAAAATTCCAAATAAAATTACCGCAACAATCACTGTCTGACTTTGATTTACTTAAATATGTAAAATCCATGAAAATCCTCACTTCCGTGGAGTTTTCATGCTAACTGAATCACCCGAGAAAGGTCCTCATGATTATGAAAGTGCAATTGTTAATCTGGATGACAGAAATAATTTAGGTACACATTGGGTTGCATACAGAAATATTGGAAATGAAGTTGTATATTTTGACAGTTTCGGTAATCTTAGACCACTCTCAGATCTTGTTAAATATCTGCGTGTTGATAGTATAAAATATAATCATGAGAGGTATCAGACTTATGATACGTTTGTATGTGGTCACTTGTGTCTTAAATTTTTAGGTAATCAGTTGAAATTCAAAAGTTTTTACTATCTATATAAATAAGTACTTCAGTTACTTTTAACTTCAGTGAAAAGACAACCGTCATCATGGATGATTCGTTTACTTTGACTTTATCGAGATTTCCGACGAGCATGAAGTTGCCGCGCGAGCGAAGCGAGTACGCGCGGTAACCGTGCGAGTCGGGAATCGACTAGTCTCCCACATGGTTAACATATTATTTTCTCTACATACCGCGAAGGGGAATGCGATTTCGGGACCTGGCGCGAAACAGCAAAAGTGATCGGTTCCACGATCGATTGACACATCCACGAAAATATGGTCTTAAAGGTACTCCATTGTTCTCATCCAGTCCATTCACCCGCTCGTTGCTGGGCCTTTTTGTCGTCCGAGTCGAGTCCTGGCATTGAGGACAAAAGTCTAATATTTCCAAACTTTTCAATCACTAATGTGGAAAAGTAAGTTTTATCACACGGACTCATCATCGACCGTGGCTCGCAAAACCCCATTTCCCGCGCGGGTATTAGAGAAACATTTCTACTTCATTTAGACGCTAAAAATGTATTTTGTCGTGAAATAAAAAACAATATGTCACTTTTAGATATTTACTCGTAACTAAAAGTAATCTAAATTATTTTATTGTGAACCTTCTTCATGTATTTTTTAATATTTTTAATATTTTAATATTATTTTTTGGTTGGAAATTAATATTTTTAATTCTTCCTCGTCTTTTTCAACTCCACTAATTTTTCGGGACTACTAGGCACAGTTTAAAAAGTAATCTTTTTTCTTAAAAATTCAACTCTTCTTGACAATTCTTCTTTTTGTGGTAACTATAAACTATTACATTTTTCCTTGAGAATCCATCTTTTTTGGTTGAAAGGTAAAATCTTTCGTTAAAAATTCAATTTTTTGGTTGTAGATTCATAATTTTAATTGAAACCTCATTTCTTTGGCTCAAAATTGAACTATTTTGTTTGATAATTTGTTTATTTTGGTTGAAAATTAGTTCTGCAACTACAAATATAACTATTTTCTTTGTGGTTGCATTTTTTTATTTATTTAAAAATTAAACTATTCTAGTTAAAGATTTATTATTTTAGTTGAAAATTAATCTTTTTGGTTTAAAATTCACCTATTCCAGTTGAAGATTTATCATTTTAGATGAAAATTCATCACTTTCTTTGCATTTTTTTGTTTTTTTGCTGGAAAATAATTTTTGTAACATAAAATTCAATTGTTCCATTTTTGTTGAAACTGTTCCTTCTTTAGTTAAAAATTCAACTATTTGGTTGAAAATTCGTCTTTTTTAGTAGAAAATAAATATTTTTGATTAAAAATTCATCTATCTGGTTGAAAATTCAATATTTTTTCTTGAAATGTTAGAAATTCGAAGCGTTTTAAATTGAATTTAATATAATATTCACAATAATTTTACTTAAAAGAATATATTTCCCTACTTCCATGAAAAATCTCCTTATTTCTTCTGTTTTTAAGGGGTTTCCACTCACCTGGAAAATATCTTTCATTTAAAACATTAATATATTAAATATGCACTGAATTGAAGTACATGAAAATAAAAATTGTTTTGATTATTAATCAAATTCATGGACTTTGGGAACAAATTCAAGAAATTATGAGGTAATCATGTTTTCAGTATTATTTATTTAATTATTCGATGGTGATAATATATTTAGGAATCTCCTGTAATATAATTTGTTAAAGCTTTCTAAATTGAACATATTCATTCAATCCATATAAGCTTTTCCTATTAGGAAATTACATATCCTTTGTTGGAAAAATCTTGAGATACCTAGAAGAAACCTGCAATTGTCAGGGAATGTTTTTCCCGGATTTGAGTAGACACCCAGAATATTATTTGTTATTTTATTTTTAATCTTTTGATATATTATTATAATTTAAGTTATTTCATACTCAAAATTCTTTGTCTTCAAATTATGCAAAATATTAATCTTTATTTCGTGTGAAAATTTTTCTGTGGAGTAATAAATTAGGTTACTGTGTATTTTGACACTTATTTTATATGTCCATCTATCTTGGGTAGAAACATCTAATAAAGTTTGGTAGGAAATTATGAAAAAGGTAATGTACAAATGTTAGAAACGACATGTCGTCAGTCATCATTTTCTTAAATGATGGAAGGCCAGCACTTATTGGTGTTAATTAGGTTCTAATTTTCTTAGAACGTTATGTTCGATTACAAAAGTCGAAGTATACAGTATATTAGTAATTGGAAACGTTAAATGTACTCTATTTCAAGGTTGCGATATTAGAGCTCATTTTACACCTTTTGAAAATCACATAGGTTAATAATACGCATTTAACAGGGTTGCTACAAAATCTTTATTTCGAAATTTTTTGATTTTCTCTGACTTTTCCCTGGCCTATTTTACATTTTTCCTGACTTTAGCGAGAACAGTCCTATTACAATGAAAAAATGAACTTCTAATCAAGTCAAATTATTTTTCAACGAAATAGTTAATTTTTCACTAAAAACAATTAATTTTTAACCAAAATGATGAAACTTTGAACAAAAAATTTATTTCTAACCAAAGAATTGAATGTTCAACCCAAAAGATTAATTTTCGATCAAACAAGATAAATTTTCGAAAAAATACATAAAACAGAAAAAATCGAATTTTCAATTAAACAGTTCAATTTTCAACCAACGTGATGAATTTTCAATAAAATCATAAACCTTCAACTGGAATAGTTTAATTTTAAAACAGAAATATCAATTTTCAACTATTATGATAAATTTCTAACTGAAATAGTTGAATTTGCAACTGAAAAATATCAATTATCAACTAAAAATTGAATAGTTAAATTTTATGTTGAAAAAAAATTTTGCAGAAAAAAAAGAAATTTCCAAATTAAGTGATGAATTTTCAACTAAAATGATAAATCTTCAAAGAATAATTTTCAACAAAATACATGAATTTTCAGTCAAATGCCTGAATTTTAGCCAAATAGTTGAATTTCACAACTAAAAAAGATAAATTCTCAACCAAAAATAGAATAGTTAAATTTTTAGTTAAAAAAAATTGATATATAGTATAGTTTAATTTTCAACCAAAGATCTACATTTTTCTTTTAGGTCAGACATACATAAAATACAATAATTTTCAACCAAATAGTTGAGTTTTCCACCCAAAAGATTAATTTTCTCCCAAAAAAGACAAATTATCGACAAAATACATAACTTTTCAAATAGAAAAGATGAATAATTTTCAGTTAGAAAAATAAATTTTCAGTCAAAAACAGTTAAATTAAAACAAAAAATACGATTTTTCAACAAAATGAATGAATTTTCATCTAAAAAAGATAAATTTCCAAACAAAGATGGAATAGTTACTTTTACAGTTTAAAAATTATTTGCAATTAAAAAAAGCGAATTTTCAACAAAATAGTTAAATCTCCAACCAAAAAAAAGAATTTTTAACTAAAATGATGACTATTCAACAACAAAAAAAGAATTTTCAACTAAATTGTGGAATTTTCGACCCAAAAGATGAATTTTCTACTAAGAAAGACAAGTTTTAAACAAAATACATGAATTTTTAACCAAAAAAAAAAACAAATTTTCAACCAAAAATACAACAGTTCAATTTTCAATAAAAAAATTAATTTTTAACCGAATAAAATTAATTTTCAAGAAAATAGTTATATTTTCAATCAAATAATTGAACTGCCGTGATTTGGAAGAATACCGTTAACTGCAAATTGAAAGAAGCCGAGAAAATCGACAAAAACTGTTCGAATCTTTACTCGCGTGTATCGCGGATTCTAATTCATTTTCTAAATTTTTCTTTATTGTTCTTTACTAATTTGCATATGATCAAATAGAATATGAAAGACTGGAATTATTACAACTATTATTCAATTATGAAATTATAATTATTGTCAAATATTGCATATTAATAATATTATTATTAATTTTTATTTTTTTATTTTAAATTTTCAAGAATTATATTTTAAAGGTATGTAATTTGGAATATTTTTTTGGAATAGATCAATTTTGAAGACTCACAATAGATAATTCTTTAATTTTGACGATTTGCGATTTAAAACTCTTCAATTTCTTAGGTTTATAATTGAAAAATCGTAAATTTTGAAAGATTTATAAATAACAATTCTTGAGTTGTGATGATTTTGAAGATCAAAAGTCAAGAGTTTTTAATTAAGAATCTTCCAAATCGATGAAATTTGAAATGAAAATCATTCAAATGACAACATTTTTAATTGTAAAACTTAAAAATTGCAAAATATTTAAATTGTAAATTTAAAAAATCAAAGACTCTTCAATTTTGAAGATTTACAATTCAAAGTTCTACAATTTTAAAGATTTAAAATTCAAATTCTTCAATCTTAACGTTATGCAGTTTTTATGTTTTTAATTTTTGAGGATTTGCAATTCACAGTTCTGCAATTTGGAAAATTTAAAATTGAAATTTATTAAATTTTTAAGATTTATATTTCAAATTTATGTAATTTTAAATTAATGTTTTTAATATGAAATTGAGTTTTGAAGATTTACAATGGAAAATTCTTCAATTTTTAAGATTTTCAATGGAAGATTCTTCAATATTTAATGTTTATCATTGGAAATTTTATGAAATAGTTCAATTTTGAATTATTAAAATTGAAATTTCAAGATTTATATTTTAAAGATATGTAATCTTGAATTTTAAAGATTTGCAATTTTAAACTCTTTAATTTTGAAGATTTACAATTGAAAACTCTTTAATTTTGAATGATGTATGAATAACAATTCTTAAATTGTGATGGCTTTAAAGATTAAAAGTCAGGAGTTTTTAATTTTAAATCTTTCAAATTGATGAAATTTTAAATGTAAATCTTAAATTTTAAATATCAAAATTACAATTTTTACAAATTTGAAGAGTTACAATAAAAGCTTCTTGAATTTAAAAAATATAGATTTGCAAATTATTCCATGATTAATACTTATATTTTAAAGGAATGTAATTTTCAAAATATTTGTTAATAGTTCACTTTTGAAGATTTACAACTAAAAATTCTTCAATGTTAACGACTTTAAACTTAAAATTCGTCAATTTTGAATATTTAAAATTAATGACTCTTCATTTTTAATATTATCATTATTAATATTATCATTAACGAAGTGTCTCGTCGTCCCGAAATTCGGGACGACTAGTGTATCCACTTTCCTGACACCCCCAGTTTTTTGCGACGAGTAGACACAGCCTATTATTAATATCAATAATTCTTCCATGTTTTTAAACTAACCTTTAAAGCAGCTTTACAGGAAATCGAACGTTTTTTACCGAAAATGTGGATAAGATTTTTATAACTATTATTAAATTTGATGAATAATGAATATTAAGAAATTCTAGCGGAATTAATTCATGTTTATTTATTAAATATATAAAAATTTAGATTGTATTAAGTATCAGCAGAACTCGAAATTGTTGACTAAAAATGAAAACATTTTAAAGATACTTGGATTATAATCTAAGAGATTTTAGCAAACGAATAAAGTATTATAAAATACATTTTTCAATAGTTAAGTCTGAAATAAATCACTATGTTTGACATCAATTTAAATATTAAATAACGAATTTAACAAATTTGTAAGCTCAAATTAATTATGATGAGACTGTTCTTGGTCATGAATACAATTTTGTTGTTTTTCTTTTTTTTTAAATTTCCAACTATGTAATTGTTTTCACTTCAAACAACTGAAAAGATTTGAAAACATTATCTTTAACCTATTAAATTTTTCAAAAATCTAACTACTTGAACTTCAATATCGTTATTAATTTTAAAAAATACAGACTTTTAATAATAATTTTGTATTTTGCAACTTACAATAAATGCAGTTACGGCGTTTCTCTATGTTATTCAAAAAATAAAATGAATTTTTATCCGAAATTTCAATAGGTACATTTTCAGTAAAAAATGAATTTTTAACCAAACAAAATAAAATTCCAACAAAATAGTTAAGTTTTCAGTTAAATAACTGAATTTTTAACCTTAGTGATTACGTTTTTAGGAGCGGGTGGAAACCAAATAGTCGAATTTCCCATCCGAAAGTTTAATTTTCTACCAAAAAAGACAATTTTTCAACAAAATACATGCATTTTCAACCAAAAATAAAATATTTCAATTCTTAGTTAGAAAAACAAATTTTCAATAGAAAAACGGATTTTCAAGAAAAGAGTTAAATTTTCAACCAAAGTGATGAATCTTCGATAAAAAATTAATTCTCAACGAAAAGTGTGACAGTTGATATTTTCACCAAAAAATATTTTTATTTTCAATCAAAAACAGTCGAATTAAATCACAAAAATAGGAATTTACATCAACAAAAATTTTTCTTTTGCAAAGAAACTCAATTAGGGGCCGTGTATAAATTATGTTAATATTTTTAATATTTTTTATTTTATTCCATTTTCATTGAATGTAATTTCACTTTTATTAAATTTTATTATTCTAGAAATTTGATTTATTCATTCCCAGAAAGTTCAGTTAAGCTTGAGCACTTCCTAAAATATCAACCGCAAAAGTGGCCTAAAATAAAATGATGAGATTATGAATACACCTTGAACTTGAATCCAAGGTCTTTATACAAAATCAAATCCTTTCATAATACAAACCACACCTATTTGCACGTGATGAATTAATTGTATTTAAAAACCGCCAAACACATGCTTCAAAGAATATTACCCAGAACTCGGAATAACCATGATTCTTCAAAATAGGGACCACAGCGAAAGAATGGACTCGACAGAATTAATCACCACCTCTCACTTATGGCCTCAGTGGCCAGCGCATTCTTTTGCGATTTCTTTGCGTAAAAGTAACTAATTTGCGCCTGCCGTCAAGACACGAAAAGAATTCCTTGTTTTAATGTTCTTCCATTTACGCCTCTTTTCTTTGCAACGTTGAAAACCCAACCAAGCCAGACCTCTCGAGATTCAGCAGCTACGATCCAGTTGTATCCAGTCCGATCCAGTCGATCTGGTAGACCACCTGTGTTCCAGACAACTCTCGGTTCCGATGTCTTCGCAGATTATAAAAAATCTTGCCCAGTGTGAATGATAATAATGAATGCGTAGGTGTCCTTCTGCCTAAAATCGGAGGTTCACGCCCTTAGCTAAGCGCAAACAAGAAATCCTGTTACTATATACTCGTAAAATTTCCCGCGTCTCCTTCATGAATATACGGTGTTTTATGTATGACAAATCGTCTATATGTGTCAATCTGTATCAGATATATTCAGGGACCAGCTTAACAATGTTTAGAAATGTTTAGAAATTGAGCCTTCTTTATGATATAATAGTTGATTGCCTGTCGTTAAAGACATTCGAATAGAGACTGACATGAGCCGAGTTGTGTGCTTAAACCCACGTTGATGGTGATTGAACTCGTTACGTGATTGCTAATGCCGTTAATCGCATTTGTTTGCACGCCGTGATATCCATCTCGGTTTGAATTCGCGTGAGAGGAACTTCGTAAGACTACTTTGTCTTTATTAGTTACACGCCTTCTGCAAAATTGAATTGCCTATGTACATGATGACGACCTTCCAGATAAGAAATTGACTTACGGAAGGTCGGGAATGAGGTTTTCAATAAAGCTGGAGAGTTGTATTCTCGAATTAGTTGAATGAGAATGAACCTTCAACAATTATTTAGAAGAAAGTTGTAATGGGCAGTCAGAATTGTGAGAACTTTATGTCATTGTCGAAAAATGAAATCATTTGTTGGGATTTCCATGTATCATCGTTACGTAATTTGTCATAGCTGGTAAATAGATCATTCAATTGGCGCGTCAGGCACAAATAATAAACACTGGTGTCAAAAATAATTTCCTGAAAAATCCTACCATGTTGGTGAAAAAGCTTGATAAATTGAAGATTACTAATCTCTGCAATTAAGTGCAATTAAGTTTTCCTAAATTTAATGGTCATTGGGATCACATTCGAAAACAAAGTAATTTTTTTTACATGGAATTCATTCATATCTTTGGATTGATATAGGTTCATTGCCAATGAAATACATAGGCATTAAATTGATTCATAAACCAAATAATAACTTAGATTCATATCTTCATGAATTCTGTGCGAACAAAAAATTAGAAACGAATTCTTTCTTCGATATAGGGTCAAACAAATAATTCATTTATTCAAACAATTTCTTTTATTTGGATAGTTTTTTGAATAATATTTTAATAATACATTAAATTAAGTATGTGGAAATTGAATGTTTTATTTGAGACTGTGAAGACATTTTTCAAAACTCCTTTTTAAGAAAAATCAGCTTCGGTACAACATTTTCAAGTCAATGTATACTGATTTCTTCTCTGTTGAAAGTTGTTTTGTCACATCCCAATTTTTAGAATTTATTGCTTCAAATTTTAAACTAATTTTTCCGGCATTCATTGAGTATATCACCACTTAAGCTGTGACACCTCGCAACTAAGGGTTTTTTCAAATACTTATTTCGTAATTGCAAAACAAATCTGTTCTATAATTCTAATCTTTACTCATAATCAGTACATTTATAGGGAATTTATTCAAGGAAGCACATTTACAAAAAATTTATTTAAAAAACCCTAATATTTTTCGCATTAATTATGTATTTATTTTCAATATTAGGACGGACTGGAAGAGATTTTTCCCAAATCTTTTTGGATTAATTTTTGGATCAATTCACACTGAACACATTTTGCGAAAATCAATTTCAAAATATTGTGAATGAATGTTCCATTGCACAAATCCAAAAAAGTGTTGGAGAAATAGTGTTTTCGCTGCGCCTTCTTTAATAGTTATACCTTTTCAAAATGTCTCAAAATTAAAGAAACAGCCAAGAAAAGGAGAAATAGCAGGGTATACAGTCTCCCCCTTTTTTTCTTAGTTTCCCCTTTTTCTTGAAATTCCCCTTTTTCCCCTATTATCAAAAAACTTCCCCTTTTCTCTTTAAGTATACGATATTTGAAAATACAATATTTGAATTACGCGGAAAATTCTCTGAAATTAGTAAATGTACCCATTATTGAATAATAATTAAAGAATTTAAAGCACTTGAATAAATTATTTCTGAATTTTTCCTATTGGTTAAAAAATTATTACGTTTTTGTTATATTCACAGCTCTTACTAGTGAAGAATAATAAAAAGTTACGAAATTTAACCATAGATTTTTTGCTCAATAACAATTTTTTGGAAAATATGCAAAAAGATGTTTTTTTTATGGAGTCATATGCACACTTAAAAAAAAAATTGAATATGTCGAACCTGAAATTTATTCAACTTGAATCGAAGAAAAATTTTATCATTTTGCTTTTTCGGAAAGAACTTTTGTCGTGATTTAAGATTTTTGGGATTTCCCCCTTTTTTTGAGCTCCTTTTGCACTTTGATCCCTGATCACAGTATAATGCTCACACTATCCTCTTTCCATGCGGATGGCTCAGAGTAATTCTATACAATCACCCTTCGTACCTTTCCGACGTTTACGATGTGTTTTACGCGATCAGAGCGAACCGTAAAAATTATTGGACGATTTCGTGGCCATAAAATTTTATCTCCCTACCTCGACAATGAGATTCCTAGTGCTTCAACTCCCGCCCATCTTTCTACACTACAGTGAATCAAGAATCTCCCCTTGGGTGCTGTTTCCCCAACCCTAGTTCTCCTTTATCTCTCGCTAACTCGTGCACCAGACCAAGAGTTTCTCTTCGATATACTCGCGACAGCTGATCGACCAGCTATGTTCAAGGGGATTTATCAGTATGATAAAATGGATTGGCAGTTTCCGGCCGCACGGTTGAATATTTTTGTCTGATTTTTCGCATACCTCATCTACATATGGGTCTCTTTT
>JAABKJ010005838.1:0-22589 GCA_011634705.1 Andricus grossulariae | reverse complement strand
AAACATTGGTATGTAGAAGTAAACTTCTTCCACCAGAAGTTCTTAATACAATCTGGTCCAGCACCAGAGCAGTTCTTCGTGACTCTGAGTGCTTTTTTCACCTCGTTGGGCTTGGATGGATTTTTGACAGAAACAGGGTGATCACTGAAAAGGCGAAATACGTCAGCGAGAAGCTTTTGATTTTCCCTGATCCATCTCTCTCTCTTCTGTATTCCCCTTCTTGCTTCAGATAGCAGCTGTGTTTTGTCAACAATATGCTGCATGATTATCATTATCTTTGACTTGTTCAATGTGTTGAAGCTAGATGAGACAGGGTTTTTAATTGTACTAGGGTTTCTGTTCAGGGTGTTTGAATATTACAGTGAAGATTTGGATATAAACTAGATTACTAAAAAATTGTTTGCAGTGTTTAGCTTTAGTTTTAATTGTTTGGCGGTTTCAATTGAAGGCAGCTCAAACAGGATTCGTTAAATGTGCTAGGAATAGTTCTTGGGGTCTTTTAAATAATACTGTGGAAATAAAATTATGGAACAAGTCTCGGAAAGGTGTTTGGAATAATCAGTAGTAATTTGAATGTTTTATGGCTTGTTAGTATATTAAAGCCTCAGGCGTGGTGCAGCAAGAGAGAAACGTATTCACGTTTTACTTTTAGGTTGAGTGCACATTTGATCATAGTGGTAGTCTCTAAGTGATAGGGATTGTTTTTTTTTTAAATTAATTTTTGTTATTTGAAATAGCCTAAAAAAGGCCCATATTCTGCCACTGTTAATTCCTAATGTTTTTAATTGTGATGTAGTGGAGGTGCTGTCAGCCAGGAAAATTTGTCTTTTTAAGAAAACTAAAAGACGCCAAAAATCGGCTTAGATGCCCAATAAAGGCTGTTCGAAATTTTTTTTTATCCTACTAACAATTATCGTACGATTTCGAAAGTGATGACAGATTTTAACCCCACTGTTATTTTTCTCAACTCGATGACCTAGTGTATGAAGTCCTTGCACGCTTGAAAAGCGATTCTTGCAGTGATACTGTTTGCAATTTCATTCAAGGGCTGTGAAAAACATTTCTTCATCCCCTACTAGAAAGAATCAAAAAAGTTCCGAAGTGATAGAAGCTTTTGGTTTCACTTTTTCGGTAGAAAATTTAACCATTTGTTTCACAAACGAAATACAAACAAAAATTTTAAATACAAGTACAAATCACACAAATCAAATTTTGTATTTAGAATGGTAATTTTTCGAGCAGGAAAAGGGAAGGGGGAAATTCTATCGCACTTTATTCCTTTGCGAGCTTCATGCTAAGTTAATTCAAGTTGAGAGTGAAGTCTTCAATAACGAAAATTAACTTTCAACCAAAAGGTTGAATTTGTAAACAAAAATTATTTCAATTTTTTGACGAACAACAGTGGAATTCAACTGAAAAATCCAAATTTTCAACAAAAATTCAAAATCAATTTTTAACTATATTAATGAAAGAAATTTTAATAGAAAAAACCTTTTTTCAAATATAATGCATTACGATAGCTTCATTACTCTTCAATAGAATATATATCAATATTATAGGTCAATCGATTTGTCTGGCACCAATGAGTCTTTTATATTGTTGCATCAACTTTGAATTATGGTAATGAAAAAAGTTTTACTATAAAAAACCGATTTTTAAAATATTATTAGGTGCTAAAAAAATGCAACAAATATTTTGAGCGATCCTTCGGTCAGTTTCAAACTATTAGTAGTAAAAATAAGCCCTCCAAATTTTAAAAATTTATACGCAATCATTTTTAAGTTATCGTGTTCATAATAAAGTGTGATATCCGCACAAACATTCACACAAACACACACATCTCGAAAATTTCTTCGAACATTGTTTTAAACGTTATTGAATCGAGGAAGTTTTAATTAAATAGCTTTCAAAATTTTGGCAAATGTTACCATTACAAAGCTTTCCCTTCGAGGTAGCAAAAATAATTTTTTCATTAGGAAACAGCAGATTGAGACATTTTTATAGAAATTGTTGTCAACAGTTACACAAGGTATTAATAAATGCCTCATATTCAGTTTTCAAATCACTCTTTACTTATTGTCACATGATTTTAGTGAAGAAACGTTTTTAGTCTGTTGTTAGAAATGATAAATCTATGCGAAACTGATATTGTTTTATAGATTACTTCTTCTTGTTTAAAGAACTAGTTTGTAGAGAAAAATCTTCTAAATAGAATTGACACAGTAAATTTCTTTTGTTTTTGAAATCTATGTCAGACATTATTAATATTTTTGAAGAAAGAGGCCTAATCTATCTTATGCTCCTGGAAGAATTTTAAATACGCAAAAAAACTTTCCGCTAAAGCTGGAGTAATCTAAATACATACGTTTACTTTAAAAATGAATTATCTGAGTTTCTCCAGGTAAAATAATGATACAAGTGTCACCAATTCCTGAAATTATCCATGCAGGCGATTTATGCTCGGGAAGCGAGAGTGTATCACAAAACAGTATATACACGCGAAATACCAGAATATTCATTAGTTACGTTGTTCTTTAAATTCTGCGTTGACCAGTTTTTACTACATTTTGAAGAAATGATGATCTTTTATACTTTGATTTTAACCACGAATGTTATTCTTGATTCTATTGGTAATTATAGAATAGATCATAATGTTTCTTTATTTTCTTTACTTTTGCCGAGTATTATAGCTTGATGCCCAAATATAAAACGTGTCTCTTCAAAACTCGAAAATTCTAACAAAATTTTACATTTCCGAGAAAAAATATCTTATGTAGCAAAACTGAAAATACGGTATTTTCTGGGTATTCAAATCAGTTTTTGAATTATACACCCTGTAAATTCCGCGTACATTTTTTTCCTAAAATAAAGATTTTGAATTTCGATTGTGACTTTGAAGTAAGATAAAATAGATAACGTAGATACTTTTTCTATTCAAATTGAAATATTCACTTTTCAATACTAACAAAATGTTACCGGAGCGCGTTCTTTTCTAACGTTTATATAATTAGAGGTTTCTGATTAATTCAAATAAAAAAATTAAGATATCTTTCAGAATTACTTGGCAAATTTTTGATAACCAAATTATGTTTCAAATTACTTGAACGAAATAAAATAATCAAATTGCGCATTCACTATTTGTAATACTTTCTTTAACATTAGAAATTCCTCAATCGGTGTTGCCCTTTTACAGAAATATCATCAGGTACGCCGCCCAAAGCAAGGGACTTTCTGTCAAATTTTGGGACTAGCAACGAACATGCGAATAATCAAGGTACCTATAGTACAAATAAAAATGGATAACAAAAATGTTCATTGGTAAACGGTTTTTATGTTGACATTTCAGAACTTTGAACAATCTCTTGAACCAGTTAATATTTTACACGCATTGAATCTCATTTCCAATGTTTCAAAGAAAAATTTTCCAACAAGTATACAATACCGGAATTTTATTTTCTCATCAAGCACCTTTTTGCAAACTATTTTCCTTATGAATCATCCTGTTTCATTATCTATTTCTCTGTAACAAAATGAAAATCGAAACTATTTTAGCACGAGCCAACTAATAAATTAGGTGCGTTCCGCCAACACATTTAATCCATCTTCTTCTAAAGAATTATTTTTTTCATGGAACAAATTATAGCTACACATCGATGGTGCATTTTTATTCAACAGTTGTGTATAACTACGTTACTCACAAATAAATACTTTCTCGGATACGTTTATAGCACTTGCATATCATTAAAAAAGAGCGTGGCTACGCGTACCGAAATTTTGATATACAGATAGCCAGAATTTTGTTGTACGTGTAAACGCTGACATTGATAAATTCGATTTAATATGATGAAATCAATAAAATTTCACAAACTAATGATGATATCATAAATTGTTGAAACATATTACTAAAAAATTGTACTGCACGCTAGCAGTTACAATTTCTTTTTCACCAGACCAAAATATATATGCGCACCTACGCGCAAAGATAAAAAATTCAATTTTTCTATCGTAAAATATACAACAAATTTGAGGCCAATAACCATATTGAAAAATCCTGAAAATTTACACCAGAGAATATAACATCGCACCTACAGTTGACATGTTACGTTGATTGAACTAATAGATTTATTTGTGGACTGGCACAAAAAT
Organism: Andricus grossulariae; assembly: GCA_011634705.1. Classification (NCBI taxonomy): domain Eukaryota; kingdom Metazoa; phylum Arthropoda; class Insecta; order Hymenoptera; family Cynipidae; genus Andricus; species Andricus grossulariae. The sequence goes on along the minus strand of JAABKJ010005838.1, from coordinate 18,443 downwards.
GAAAAATTAAATTAGTTATTATGAAATATACCACAACTTTCAAACGATTTAAGATATTGCAAAATTCTGAAAATGACACTCAAAAATATTACCGTGCACTTTGTCTATTGAAGTTTTGGTGCTAATTGGTAAAATAGAATTTGTCTTGTATAGATGTGAACAAAATTAAAGAGCAATTTTTGTTTCAATAGGTTTGATAGGTTTGTCTGTGGCTCTTGACAAAGGCAAAAACTCGAATCTTATATATTATTTCAAAATGACAATTTTACAGTTTCACCTTTATCAAAATAAATTGTTTATACTGTCGTCATATTCTTGGCGGTGATCCTTGATTCTTTTGGTGAATATATTCACGATTTAAAATCAATTTTTTGAAGCTTTACGCAAATCAGAACTTTGAGTTCGTCAAAAAACAGTATGGATTTAATGCAATTTCATTCCCTCCAAATACAAAATGCGTGTGTGATACACTCTATTGAACTTGTAATTTTTTATACGCTTCTAGATTCTGCTGGAAGTTAGGTGGAATGTATGAAAAATCAGTCGATCTAACTGAATGTTTTTCAAAATTTGCTAAAAAAGCATGACGCCAATATTCGTACCATTCGTATTGTGAATTTTATCATTCCTCTTTCTGACTACAGTACTATTTCTAGGAAAAGAATTTCATTGACAGTTTTGTGGGAAGTTCGAGTTCTCGTACCTGAGCAGTAGATTGGAAATTCCCTGAGGACTTATCTTTATTCCTTCGAGCATAACTACTGTCGCTCAGACAATATAATATTTAATAATTTATCATCATTTTGGTGTTCCTATTTTAAACAATAGGTTGAAGAGTGTCAAAATAGTTTCAACTTTAAAGACTGTAAGCTCAAAAATGTCAAAATAGGATAAGAATTAAATTAGAGATTAAAAATCGTCCACATAGGGTCTTTAGTATGACATAGAAAATAAACAACCGCAAGTTCTACAGTCATCGCCACGCGCGCAGTCACTTATTTCGAAATTGCCGTGCAGAAGTTGCACATGTCAATACCAGCATAGGATTTTATACTCTTAAATACATTTAATTTTTTGTTTCTTGTTGCAGAATTGAATTCAGAATCTGACAGTTCACCTAGTGGCTACCGTATTTCTCATATTCCTTGTTCTGGGCCTTCTAATCCTCATGAAAGACATCATTCTCTGGTCAGGTCTCCTCCTGCCGATACTGCTCTTCGTGCCAGGTCGAGGTCTCCTTCTGGCAGACAGGCATCTTCTCTTCCTTCTACCTTACTTGGATTCAGCATTGAAAATATTCGGCTTATTCCGCACACTAATCCACATCAGCTATTTGAAATTCGCAGTCACATTTTTGCTCTGAATGAACAAATTCGATTGCTAATACCTTATAATGCATATGCGCCCATGCCCACTCAAAAGCAAAATGTGTTAACAACATTGACTGGTGACATCTTTGCAATATTGATCTATAATAATACAGTTCTCCGTGGAATATATAATATGAATAAACGAAAAAAACGGGTGAAGATAAACATGTACAGTGGTGCGATTGTCGAATTGAACCAAGATGAAATGGACGAAACTCCCTTAGGCACAAATCAACGAATCTCAAAGAATTTTAAAATAGTATCTCTAAATAGCACTCAATTACACCCTTAATTTGATTTTCGCGAAATGGTTTTAATTATCTTGGTTCTCAATTATTTTTATTCACTATAATTACACTTGCAACTAAAAGCAGTTTAGTAAGTAAATAGTAGATGGAATGTATTAAATTTAACTGTTCAAAATTGATCAATCATAGTCATCATTAATTATTTTCAAAACGCTGTGGTTATATGTGCCGAAATTTTAATATACTAATATCAAAAATTTTATGGTGCGAATAATCACTGACAATAACAGATTCCAATTGATATCATAAAATCTATACAATTTTACAAACTGAAGATGATATTATAATTCTCAAAATATTATCACTACAAAGTTGTATTCACACTTGCAGTTAGAATTTTATGTTACCCGAACTGATATATTTGGCTCTACCTGCGCAAAAAGGTGAAAAATTCAATTTGTCATGATGAAAGCAACGTAATTTTTAAAACTATTGAACATATTATAAATCGCTTAAATACAGCACTAGAAAATAGAACTACACACCTGTAGTTATAATTTTTCGTTAATTGGACTAATGTATTTTACTTTGTCAATGCGTCATTATGAAAAATTATATGTCGAAAATGATAAAGCAATGACACGAGCAACGTGAAAAGCAAAAAAGAGCTGCAAATTCGAATTAGATTTTGGTCTTGCAATAAACAGAAGATAGTATGCAAGGATTTGGTAACCTACTTATTGGTGAAAGCAACGGGTCGAATTTCATTTGATTGTTTGAAGAAGGCACTTCATTCAAACTGTTTGTCATTCAAACTGTTTGTCATTCAAACAAGAATTGGCCTTGGGATTTGATGGACCCAACGATAACAAGACCGTTATCAGTTAATTTCAAGAGAAATTAAATAGATTAAAATCCAAACTCCTAATTAATTTAGTTACTTGAGATATAGACATTGTTCGCAATCGGGTTTCAAAAGGTTATAATGAGTTGTCATTATACCCACCTGATTTCATACCTAAAACATATTATTATTCTGACCACAGAGATGCGCGATGTGAAAATTTTGATTCAATTCAAGTAAAATTAGGGCTTCCGACTCAAAAGTTTATCAAACATGCTTGTGTTGGAGAAATAATTTTTTAAGATATGTTCCAAAAAGCAAACCTATAAAGATACAAAAAAAGAATTATCTTGAAACTGAAGGTTACTTGAAAGATGTAAGCTTGAAAAGTACGTTGCAATTCGTGGTTTATGCTACGAAAATCTTCATCACTGAATTTACTTCGATCATGCAAAAAGAAGAACCACTCATACATGTATGTGGGGTTAAAAAGTCTTATTCCATTCTTTTATCCATTATTGTTAAGCAATCAGTTTTAGATTCAAATCAATTTAACAATCTACAAAATATCAATTTCTTGTTAGAAAACGGCGCAAACTTTTTAGATTTGCTTGATATAAACGTAGGACAAACAGCGAAAACAACTATTGAAAGTATGCCAAAGAAAGAACAGTTAACTCTTATGACTGCAATCAAACAATTTTACGTGACCGCGATTAAACCTATTACTAAAAAAATTCCCTCATTGGAAATTTTGAAGTATTTTATTTTATTCTTGAAGTATTAAAAACCAGAAAGCAAATCTTACATTACAAAGATGGCAAGCTTATTGTTACTCCATAATTTAGATGTTGATATACTCAAGGGTCAGACACATCCAAAGTACTCCGTGGTCAAAAGAGTTGTACAAAGTGCTCTGGCTCACTCGCATGGTAATGCTGACGTAGAAAGAGGATTTTCGAAATCCTCGCATATTTAGGCCGGAGATAAATCCAGTATGTCTGAAAGAACTCTAAATGCGAAGCTAGCAATTACCGATGCTTTGAAAAAATATGACAACATGGCGTACAAAGTTGTCATAGGACTTGAATTGCAGAATCTGGCATATGGTGCTCACAGATCATATCAACTTTATTTAGAAGATCCAAAACGAAATGCGGAAGAAAAGGCTTCACAAGCAGCTGCTGAACTAAGAAGGCAAGCTGATGAAAAAATCCTGTGAAATAGTATAAATGAAGGAAATAAAACTGTTGAAAAATTAGAAAAAGATTTATAGTTTGCTATCGAATCTTACAAACAAGCAGAAAACGATGCTGAGTCCATGCAAAAAGTATTAAAAGATGCTACAAAGAAAGGTATTACAGGTCTAGCGATGTCAGAAATAATTGAAAGTTTAGAAAGATTACGAGAAAAGGAAAAAGTGAAAAGAAAGAGAGTAGATGAGTTAGAGCTATACATAGGGTTAACAAAATCTCAAATAATGAATTCTGTGATAAAGAAAAGACGTCTTAATGATTCTCTGTTTTAAATTAGAGCTTCTGTTCTTAGAATTCAATTCCAAGTTTCTGTAAATCTATGTAGTTAAAGACGTTTTCACTATTTTTTAAAATAATTATATATGCGTTGAACTATAATTATCCATGTTTTGAACAATTATAATTTACTGTGCGATATTGTGATATTCATTGACCATCCTGATCGAAGTAATACATTTTTAAAAAATCAGAAAAATTATACAATTGGAAATGAAGAAGATGGAAAAGTCATGTTTTATTCATAGAAGGTAAAAATGGCTTTTTATGATTTGCGTACTTGATGACAAAAAAGACTGAAATCTGAGTAACTAATTTTTATACTTGAAGATTTTAAGTTACATTAGATAATGTACAGATATGGACAGATTCTATCGTAGTCCTAAGAATGCAAAATAAAACGTGAGATCACATATAATTATCTACCTTTTGAACCAAAGTATAAAAAACTTAGGATACTTAATTAATTATTTATTATTACGCAATGTTCACCTCTTGAAGTTCAAATAATATTGTTGTATTCAGAAAGATTATAATAAAATAAGCATATTGCAGCTTTGAATTACCTTTTATTCTCTTCAATCTCTTCCTAATATCATTTTTTTTGTAAAAAAGTACCCTTTGAGTGAAAAAGGTACCCTATGAGTGAGAAAAATCACCCTATGTACCCTATTTTTCATCGGATAGTGACTTTGTGGCCTGGGTATCTCAATTTTTTTATTTGAATCAATTAGAAACCTATAAAAGCTGGCTGAAATGCAACACTTATAATCAATTAATTCAATATTAAAAATTGCAGTCAAAGCGCGGTATCATACTCCACTCACCCTTATAAAGTTTTTATTCGCAAAACTATAAAACATTAATTAAGATAAGTGATTCCTAAAAATCTCTCTAAATGTGAGACATAGGCTACGAAAAAACTATAATAATAATAGTTGTAATTGTCTATTACCAAAGAGTTTACATAGTATTTTACACTCTATTATATATAATAGATATGTTTCAATGTACTTACTATAATAAAGAGTATATAAAAAAATGATATTTTAATTTATTCTTAACTTACCAATAGAATTGAGAATAATGTCCAAAGCTAAGACCAGAGTACAAAGGATTCTCATTTTTTCAAAATGTGGTAAGAACTGATGAAAGCAGAATTTAAAAAACAGCGCAACTAATGAATATTCTGATATTTCGTGTACATATACTGATCCTTATGTAATTATATTATTCCACCTTGGAAGCTCAGAGAACTTTATATAATGTAGACAGAGTAAATATAAAATCGCTCTTTGATCAATATTTTCCAGGAAAGTTTTGTACGTAATTGAAATTTATCAAAGATCATATGTGAGATAGGGCCTACTTATTTAAAAATAATAAAAATTTGTTACGTAGCTTTCAAAAACTTAATGAATATATTTTTTCAATTATTTTTAGAAACTTTTTTTTCTTCAAAATAGTTCATCCGGAGAAAAAAAGTAATGTAGAAAGAAGTATCATTTTCTCTATTATTTCGTATTTTCAAAATAAAAAAATAACGTTTTCCAACTAAAATTATCCGACAATAGGTTAAAGGGAGTGGCAAATATCGCGCCGTCTTCGGAACACGCGTTTATGAAGCTGTGAAGTTTTTATTAGGAAATGCCGTTTCGGGTCACAGTCGGAGTTAAGGCCATGATTTTTGGCTCAGTCTTGTGATGGGGTTTACTTTTGAAGGATGCATTCAATCTATGCGAATCATTTACAAATCTCCTGACGAGATGTGATTGTTTTTTTTTTTGTGAAAATCGCGATATTTTCGGACTTTTTTTTGTTAGAAAGTAATTGTCGGAAACCGGCGCGTGTGCCTTTTTATGCTACTGGTCAGAAGAGGTGTCAACGACTGGGCAAGACATAAGTACAAGTGAAAAAAAAGCACCAGAGGTCGGTAGCAAAAAAAAAGGAACCCCCGCTGCTTTCTGACTTTCTGAAAAATAATGCTCTAAACTTGACTTCTCTTAAATGTGCCCATATTCCTTCTTTTTTTTTACATTTTTCAGTCCGCAAAGCACACACAAATTCTTACATTAACGTTTTTCAGCTCATTTTAGTAAAAAACTTTGAGCTTCCGAATGACTATTACGCTACTTATTACGCTAGCATTTTTTTGGTTGTTAAGCTTCAAAGCGAGATGCTTACAATTTTCTCGTCAATAGTAGTGCAATTTTTCAGAATGTTGTCATATATCCAATCGTATGAAATTTCTTTTGCAACAACCAGCTTGTAAGTGAGGACTTTTATGCTTCAAAATGAATGGAGTATTTTGTCAGACCAAAATTTCAAATTTCGATGTTTCAAGAAAATTCAAAAAGTTTCTGTGACAATCTTGTAGGGTTTTCAAAATACAACGTTTTCCTTACTTCGCCTTTTTCAATATCGTGCGATATATATATATTGGATATTTGTTCGACTTATTGATTTCTATGGACAGCCGTCATAAACATTTCAAAAATGCTCTAAATTTTTAAATTTTCATTCAAAATATCTGTCTAACAATCTCGTTCTTTCCTTTTACATCCTTAAAAAGTGTGCAAATCCAACTTGAGTATTCTGTCAAAAGTTATCCGATATACGGAAGACAAAGACAATAACAACCACGAAAATAACCTCTACAGGCAGACACCGACGTAAAAAATAATTTTTTGTGACTCAGGGGGCCTCAAAACGTCCACATTTGATGGAATTCTCGAAATTTATTTTTCACATAAAACCAATACCTTCTCATTGAGATGAGAATGTAAACATTATGCGAAAATTTGGCTGAAAACCTCCACATGAAATGGGAAATATGATAAGAAAGTGTAAGAATCTGATAAACATTTTTCTTATTCGGTTGTTGCAAAAAATAGCGTTTGGTAGCCGCGCTCACAGGCAATTATCACTCGTGTAACTGCAGCATTTACACACTTGTCGGAAATTGCCGATTTTGTGCACTTGTATCACGAAAAGATATTGTGCATTTGAGAATGAACAATATAATTCTCCACTATCACGCATTAACAAAGAAAAATACATTAGTCCAATTAACGCAAAATTATAACTATCGATGCGTAGTTATATTTTCTGGTGCTGTATTCCAGCGATTTATAATATGTTTAATAGTTTTATAAATTTGGTGGCTTTTATCATGAGAAATTGAAATTTCTACCTTCTTGCGCAGATCGAGCCAAGTCTATTAGCTTGGTTAGCAGACAATTGTGACTGCAAGTGTGAATACAACTTTGTAGTAATAATATCTTGAGAATTATAATATCATCTTCAGTTTGTAAAATTGTATAGATTTTATGATATCAATTGGAATCAGCTATTGTCAGTGATTATTCGTAGCATAAAATTTTTGATATATGTATATTAAAATTTCGGCACGGATATCCGTAGCGTTTTAAAAATAATCAATGATTACTATAATTGATCAATTTTGAACAGTTAAATTTAATACATTCCATCCACTATTTACGTCCTAAACTGATTTTAGTTACAAGTGTACTTATAGTGAATAAAAATAATTAATACCCAAGATAATTAAAAACATTTCGCGAAAATCAAATTAAGGGTGTAAATGAGTGCCATTTAGAGATACTATTTTGAAATTCTTTGAGATTCGTTGATTTGTGCCTAAGGGAGTTTCGTCCATTTCACATTGGTTCAATTCGAACATCGCGCCACTGTGCATGTTTATCTTCACCCGTTTTTTTCTGTTATGCATATGATATATTCCACGGAGAACTGTATTATTATGGGTCAATATTGCAAAGACGTCATTATTCAATGTTGTTAACACATTTTGCTTCTGCGTAGGCATGGGCGCATATGCATTATGAGGTACTAACAATTGAATTTGTTCATTAGAAGGAAAAATGTAACTGCGGATTTCAAATAACTGATGCGGATTAGTGTGAGGAATAAGCCGAATATTTTCAATGTTGAACCCGAGCAAGGTAGAAGGAAGAGAAGATTCATGCCTGCCAGAAGGAGACCTCGACCTGGCACGAAGAGCAGTATCAGCAGCAGAAGGCTTGACCGGTGAATGATGTGTTTCAGGATAATCGGAAGGCCCAGGACGAGGAATATGAGGAATACGGTTGCCACTTGGTAAACTGTCAAACTCTGAATTCAATTCTGCAACAAGAAAACAAGAATTAAATGTTTTTAAAAGTATAAAATCCTATGCTGGTATTGACATGTACAACTTCTGAACGGTAATTTCAGAATAAGTGACTGCGAGCGTGGCGATGACTGTAGAACTTGCGGTTGTATATTTTTTATGTTATACTCAAGACCATACGTTGACGATTTTCAATATATACTTCAATTCTTATCCTATTTTGACATTTTTGAGCTTACAGACTTCAAAGTTCAAACTATTTTGACACTCTTCAACCTATTTTTTTTCATCAGAACATGAAAATGATGATAAATGATTAAATATTATATTATCTTGGTGACGGTAGTTGTACTCGAAGGAATGAAGATAAGTCGTTAGGGCACTGGGAATCTACTGCGCAGGCACGAGAACTAGAGCTTCCCATGAAACGGTTAAAAAATTTTTTTCCTGTAAATAGTACCGTATATTCTCTGCTGTAAATTATCAGGATTTTTTTTATATGTTTATGGGCCTAAAATTTGTTGTCTATTTTACGATAGAAAAATCGAATTTGTTATCTTTGCGTATTAGTGCAGATATATATTTTGGTCTGGTGAAAAAGAAATTGTAACTGCAAGCGTGCAGAACAATTTTTCAGTAATATGTTTTAACAATTCATGATACTATCATGAGTTTGTAAAATTGTGTTGATTTCATCATATAAAATTGAATTTATCAATGTCAGTGTTTACACGTACAACAAAAATTCTGGCTATTTGTATTTTAAAATTTCGCTTTTTCGGATTAAATGTGTTGGGGGAACGTACCTAATTTATTAGTAGGTGCTTGCTAAAATAGCTTTGATTCTTATTTCATCCTACAGAAATAGATAATGCAACAGAATGATTCAAGAGGAAAATAGCTCACAAAAAGGTACCTGATAGGAAAATAAAATTTCAGTATTGCATACTTTTTGGTAAATTGTTCTTTGAATCATTAGAAATAAGGTATAATGCGTGTAAAATATTTACTGGTTCAAGAGATTGTCCGAAATTTTGAAATTTCAACATAAAAATCGTTTGACCATGAACATGTCTTTTATCAATTTTTATTTGTACTATTGCTACCTTGCTGATTCGCATGTTTGTTGCTTGCCCCAAAATTTTCCAGAATGTCCCTTGCTTTGGGCGGCATACCTGATGATATTTCTGTAAAAAGGCAATACCGATTGAGGAATTTCTAATGTTGAAAAATGTATCACAAATAGTGAATGCGCAATTTAATTATTTTATTTCGTTTGAGTCATTTAAAACATAATTTGGAAAATAAAAATTTGCCAAGTTATTCTGAAAGATATATAAATTTTTTTATTTGAATTAATCAGAAACCTGTAATTATATAAACGTTAGAAAAGAACACGTTTCGGTAACATTTTGTTAGTATCAACCAGTGATTATTTCAATGTAAATAAAAAATGTAAATAGGTTATCTATTTTAGCTTACTTCAAAGTCACAATCAAAATTCAAAACCTTTATTTTAGGAAAAAAATGTATGCGAAATTTACAGGGTGAATAATTCAAAAACTGATTTAAATACCCAGCAAATACCGTATTTTCAGTTTTGCTACCTAAGATATTTTTTTTATTGAAAATGTAGAAAAGTTGGGAATTTTAGAGCTTCAAAGGAAAGAGTTTCATATTTGGGCAAGCTTTAATATGCGGCAAAAATGAAGAATATAAAAAAATATTATAATCTATTTTATAATTACCAATAGAATTAAGAATAACGTTCATGGTTAAAATCAAAGTATAAAGGATAGTCATTTTTTCAAAATGTAGTGAAAACTGGTTAACAAAGAATTTTAGGAACAACGTAACTAATGAATATTCTAATATTTCGCGTATATATATTATTTTGTGATACTTTCTCCCTTCCCGAGCATAAATTGTCTGCATGAATAATTTCAGGAATTGGTGACACGTGTATCATTACTTTACCTTGAGAAGCTCAGATAATTTATTTTTCGTATGTAATTATCTTACTCCAACTATAGTGGAAAGTTTTCTTACGTGATTAAAATTCATCCAGGAGCGTAAGATAGATGAGGCCTCTTTCTTCAAAAATATTAACAATGTGTGACGTAGATTTCAAAAACAAAAGAAATTCACTGTGTCAATTCTATTCAGAAGATTTTTTTCTACAAACTAGTTCTTTAAACAAGAAAAAGTAAGCTATAAAATAATATCAGTTGGCATAGATTTATCATTTCTAACAACAGACCAAAAACGTTTTTTCACTAAAATCATGTGACAATAAGTAAAGAGTGATTTGGAAACTGAATATGAGGCATTTATAAACACCTTGTGTAACTGTTGACAACAATTTCTATAAGAATGTCTCAATCTGCTGTTTCCTAATAGAAAAATTATTTTTGCTTCCTCGTAGGGAAAGCTTTGTAATGGTAACATTTGCCAAAATTGTAACAGTCATTTGATTAAAACTTCCTCCATTCAATAACGTTTAATACAATGTTCTAAGAAATTGTCGAGATGTGTGTGTGTATGTGTGTGAATGTTTGTGCGGATTTCACACTTTATTATAAACACGATAACTTAAAAATGATTGCGTATGAATTTTTAAAATTTGGAGGGCTCATTTTTACTACTAATATTCTGAAACTGACCGAAGGATCTCTAAAAATATTTATAATATTGATATATATTCTATTTAAGAGTACGGAAGGTATGGTAATGCATTATATTTGAAAAAACGGGTGTTTCTATTCAAAATTTTTTCAATAATATAGTTAAAAATTGATTATGAATTTTTGTTGAAAATTCCGATTTTTTAGTTGAATTCCACTGTTTCTTGTTAAAAAATGAAAATAATGTTGGTTTAAAAATTCAACCTTTTGCTTGAGAGGTAATTTTCGCAATTGAAGACTTCACTCTTAGCTTAAATCAACGCAGCATGAAGCTCGCGAAGGGATAGAGTGCGATTGAATTTCCCCTTCCCTTTTCCAGCTCGAAAAATAACCATTCTGAATACAAAATTTGATTTGTGTGATTTGTCATTGTATTTTAAATTTTTGTTTGTATTTCGTTTGTCAAACAAATGGTTAAATTTGTAACCAAAAAAGTGAAACCAAAAGCTTCTATCACTTCGAAAATGTTTTGATTCTTTCTAGTAGGGGATAAAGAAATGTTTTTCACAGCCCTTAAATGAAATTGTAAACAGCATTACTGCAAGAATCGTTTTTCAAGCGTGCAAGGACTTCATACACTAGGTCATCGAGTTGAGAAAAATAACAGTGGGGTCAAAATCTGTCATCACTTTCGAAATCGTACGATATTTGTTAGTAGGATTGAAAAAAATATCAAACAGCCTTTATTGGGCATTGATGCCGATTTTTGGCGTCTTTTAGTTTTCTTAAAAAGACAAATTTTGCTGGATGTCAGCACGTCCACTACATCAAATTAAAAACATTAGGAATTAACAGCGCCAGAATATGGGCCTTTTTTAGGCTATCCCAAATAACAAAAATTGATTAAAAAAAAAATACCCCTATCACTTAGAGACTACCATTATGATAAAATATGCACTCAACCTAAAAGTAAAACGTAAACACGTTTCTCTCTTGCTGCCCCAGGCCTGAGGCTTTAATTTACTTACAAGCCATCAAACATTTAAATTACTACAAATTACCCCAAACACCTTTCCAAGACTTGTTTCATGATCTCATTTTCACCGTAATATTTAAAAAACCCCGAGAACTATCTCAAGCATATTTAACTAACCCTGTTTGAGCTGCCTTCAATTAAAACCGCCGAACAATTGAAACTAAAAATAATCACCGTAAACACTTTTTCGGCGAGTTTGTAAAGGAACGCTTCTTTGTCAATCATCTCGTCTTTCCTGACCATTTTAAGGAGAAGATCTCTTCTATTTGTGAAGACGCGAGATGTACGTAGAATAATTCGGTTATAAAGACATTCGAGATTTGAAAATTTGCGGTCCCCTTGGCACGGTCGAATTGAGATGATTTTACGTATGGCAATATCAAGAGCCTCAAGCTCGTGCTCCCTGAGGATACAGAGCGACCCAAGAAAAACCGCCTTCTGTACTTCACCCGCAACTGTGTTAGCATTTCGCCGAGATGCAGGGATGCGTATCAGATTGAAAACCAGTGAATATTTGGGTTATAACCATCGCAACTTCCTCACAAGATATATTGCCAACTGGTGTCCAAGATCCGATAGCAACCAAGGTTCGTTTCACAAAATAGAAGAGAACTACATCAAGCCTCAAGTGCGCGACAGAAACAATAGAAGATAATATTTTTAGTGCTTTTGTGAACGAGCTCAGAGTTTTCGGGGATGTCATCCAGTTCTCCTGACTTCAAATGAACCTTGTCGTATTTTTCTATTTGAAACTCCATTTCAATCTCCCGAGTGTACTCCTTGACAGTCCCTAGAACATTATTTGTAGCGAAGACCTTGAGTTGATCTATGTAAAATACATGATTATTTAAATGATTTATGTTATTCATGTATTTAATTATGTTTTCGATATCCGGGTTCGCCGCTCAAGTACCCTTGGCAATGGAAAAGTGCGAGAGGTAGTGGCAATAATATAAGGCGAAAGAGGAGAGAGCTCATGGTGTCGCCCTGAATGACGCCTCTCTAAATGATGACGTTGTTAGTTGTCATGCGATGTTTTCCAGAGAAGATAGTAAATATGGTGTTTTAAAGCAGCATCAATCTCTCGATGCACGTCACTATGTGTGAATGTACCTTTGAGCTTTCCAATAGAAAGATGATACATCTATGGGAGGTTGAATCAAAAGCTTCACGGATTCAAGCCTGGCCAGCAATGGGCAGCATTCGCAGGATACTGTGTCTGTGCAGAAACATCTGTCGATAGGCCGCGTTGTTCGTTTATCTTTCGCAGAAGCAATGTGCTTCGGTAGTGATAGGTGGGTATTTCTTTCTAGGTGGGTAGACTTCTCCTTGCATCAGATAGCGCCCGTATTTTGTTACCAATATGCTGCCTGATGGTCAGCAACTTCGACTTGTGAAAAAAGGAAAGGGGAAAGTTCTGTCGCATCCCTATCCCTCTCCCAGCTTTATGATTTTCTTTAAATCCTTCAGAATTATTATTTTTGAAAATTTAGGATCTAAAGGTCTTTTCTATGCATGCATCAACCTTAAATTATGTTGATGAAAAAAGTTTTTCTGTTCAAAACAAATATTTAAAATATTATAAATGAGCACAACTTTCTCACACTTCAATAAAGTGTATCAATATTATAGGTCAATCGGTTTGCCTCGATTCAAGGAATCTTTTTCGTAGTTGCATCAATTTCGAATCAGGTTAATGAGAAGAGTTTTACAACAAAAACACAATTTTAAAAATATCATAAAGTGCACGATAAAAAATCAATAAATATTTTCAGAAATCCTTTGGTACGTTTCAAGATATTAGGTGGTGAAAATAAGGCTTCTAAATTTCATCAATTTACCTGAAAACGTTTTCAAGTTATCGTGTTCACGAAAAAGTGTGACATCCACACATCCACACAGTCAACCAAAACCCATCGACACATGTACGCACAAAAACACATCCGCACACACATGCATCGGGACAATTGCTTAAAACATTATACTAGACATTTTTAAATTAAGGAAGGTTTTACTAAATGAATTTGAAAAATTTCGAAAATGTTACCCTTATAAATGAAGAATTTTATTGGCCAATAACAATCATATTCAATATCGATATAGCGCATTGCACGAATTCCATATCATACACTCTTATTTAAATCAAAGTTTTTCGTGAAACGTAAAAACCATTTACAATGCCACATACAGAAAATTTGAATTAAGCTCAAGGTATATATTAGAAGAGTATTTAATCTAGAGTAATATGCAATGATTTACTAAAAAACGTACAATTCCTCTATTAGTCTCCTTAACAAAATTAGGATCTAAAAATATCATCTAATCAAATTTAAATTGCTGCATTACATTTGTATGTAGCGAAATTAACATCACAAAGGATGCTATTTATATTATTATGAAATATTTTCATTTTTTGTAGTATTTTATAAAAAGTAAAAACTATCAATTTTATGTGTAAAATTCTGATGAGGATAACGGTCCATTACCGAAACGTCGCTAGATAATAATAATCATTATTGAATGCAAGGCTGGATGTGTCGCTTGAGAATCAGAAAAATATAATTTAATTATTTTTCTAATACTTCAAAAAATGTATTCATAATTCCTGGACCTAAAAAGTATTTAGAATTGATCAATTTTGCACAGTTGAATTCATGGTCCGAATTTCAAGTGCCGTGCAATTTTCTTAAAATAATAACATTCCACCCGCTACTTACTCAAAAAACTGATGTTGTTTAAAACAACATATACTTATGGTAAAACAAAATAATTTATAATTAACATAATTAGGATCAAAGATTTTACAGCACCTAATAGCATTTTTTCCATAGCAATAGCCAACTGAATATGAAGACGTTATTTGAATTCAAAAATGTTTCTTTATTGTAGCAAACTAATGTTATTACCAGTTTATTGTAAAATTTTGATCCTATCCCGGATCACAAACGATATTATATTTGTGTTTTTCAATATTTTTTTATATTAAATCAATGGCGTTGATCAATGCCGCTTAGAGATACAATTCTAAAATTATTTGAGATTCGATGTGCGCTGCCTAAGGGAGTTTCGTCCATTTCACTCTGGTTCATTTCGACAACCGCGCCACTGTACAAGTTCATTTTTACCCTTTTTCTAATTTTATTGACATGATATAATTCGCGAAGAACTGTATTATTATGGTGTAATATTCCGAAGATGTCGCCTGTCATTGATGCTAAAACATTTTGCTCTTCGGTCGGCATTGGCTCCGGGGCTTGATTTGTTGTTATCAACTGAATTGGTTTATTGGGGGGAAAAGTGTATCTCCGAATTTCAAATAGCTGATGTGGATTAGTGTGGGGAATGAGCCGAATATATTCAATTTTAAAGCCAAGTAAGGCAGAAGCGAGGGAAGAAGAATGCCTGGCAGAAGGAGACCTCGACCTGGCACGAAGAGCAGTCTCGCCATGAGGTGAGCAGTCCAACTCTGAACTTGACTCTACAACAAGAAACAGATAATTAAATGTTTCATAAAGTATAAAATTCTATGTTGATATTAAATGTGTGCAATTTCTAAATTGAAATTTATACATCATCATTTGGAAAGTTGACCTTGATTTGTCAAGCCCGGAAAAACCATTGACTTCTGACTTACATTGTCTGCTATTGTATAATATATATATTCAATCAGGGATGGGGTCAGTGTTAGATTTGGTTATTTTTAGTGAGGTGACAACTAGCGAAATCGTATGATAGATGCTTTCTCGTCCTTATTCTAGAACTTTTTCTTTGGTGAAAGTTTATTTAGTTTTAGGGTTGATTTTGTGAAATGATTTTTGATTGATTGGTGGAGCCCAAAAATAGCCCGAAAATCGGGTTAACTTACAGTTAGGCTTAGCTCATGATTTAATTCAAGGGTATTTATGAAGTGATAGCGGTTTTTTCAAGAATTAATTTTTACAGTGTTGGAAAACACGAAGAGAGCTTATACTTCTGTCCCAGTTGATTTTATCATATTTCATATTCGCTGTAGCGAGGGTGCGGCTGTAAGAACCTCTACTCAAAGTTTGATTTTTTGAGAAAACTAAAAGATTCTCAAATAGGATCTCTCTGTAGCTCAATTGGTTAGAGCACCTGACCGGAAATCAGTTGATCTGGTGTTCGAATCCCAGTGGAGCGAGAGGAGAGAGATCCTTTTTTTTCTGAATAAATTTGAATTTAATAAAACTGAAAGACCTCAAAAATTGGCATCGGTGACAAAAAATAGCCCAAAATTATAACATAAAGAAAATTGTTAAATTCTGTTGTGAAGGTGCTAGCGGAATGAACCTCAATGATTAGTAGCCGCTTGCTGAAATAGTTATAATTTTTCTTTGATTTTACAGAAATGTATAATGGAAAAGCAACCTTCAAGAAGTGAATAGCCTACAAAAAGGTGTTCAATATTAATAATATCATTTTTATTGTACCATGAAGCCATTTCCCTTTCGGGGTAGGCGTGATTTGCTTGGTTGGGAAATAGTGATTTGGAGAAGGCGGTATAGAGTTTTTAGATTGATTTTGAATTTTCGTGTTATTCATTAAAATAACACGTTCGTTCCGCAACACTGTGCCGACCCAGGTTGCTGATCAATCTCTCTAGCGATCACCTCAAGTCAAGCGCCTCACAAGGTTGTTATGTGAGGTACCCTACTCAGGCCCATGAGTATCCAAGGTGTTTTTTTTCAGGCGTCATTCGTTGTACTGACATTCTTTTTATTAACTATTTGTAGCCACACTTTTCTGTCCTGGCATACTTCTCTAGCTTTCTTCACGTCTATTCATTTTGTCATGCAAACTCTCCTGTTTCTATGACTTCTTATGTCTTTTCGGATAAGGTTTCCATTCACACATTCTAACCATTCTTTCCGCGGTCTACCTCTGGACACACTGCCGTTTACTTTACCTTTATACACTCGTTTCGTTAGTCGTCCATCTTTCATTCTTTCAACATGTACGAACCATCTAACTGATTTCTTTCCCATGTGCCAATTGTCTCTTTCACGACATTCTTTGAGAATAATTTCGTTTCTTACTTTGATCATCAGTGTCTCCCCGCATAATGTGCCCAGAGGCTTCATGCCAATCGCGTTAATTTTACTCTTGTCCTCTTCTTGATGGGTCCATGTCTTGCCACCGTATAGTACAGTCGGCTTGAATATAGAATTATTTATTGACATTTTAGATTTTTTTCATATATTTTATGTTCTTCATGCTTGTATTTAGTTTACTCAGCACTCTTTGCAAGTCTTTGATGGATTCTCCTCTAACAACATTGTCGTCTGCGAAAGCTAACCCACCATGATGACATAACGCATCCTTGTGTAACGCCTTGTATAATATCGAATCAGTCACTCAGTCACACATCAGTCACACAGTGCTATCCCGTGAAATAGTTCAGCCGCCCTCCATAACATTACTGCCTCCAACGCTTACTCCCATGTTGCCTCGTCTATGCGTTTGTTCATTTTATTCTGAAAATCTATTCGCACTTCCGGTTTCTGAAAATTTTCAATCTTTATTTGCGTTCGTTTCGTTTGGTTGGTTCTCTTTCTTCTCCAACCCCGCTCTATGTTTATTTTGTAGACTAGAAAGTGATGCTCAGTATTGCATCCATAGCCTTTCATGACTGTGGCTATTTCCTTTACGCCGTGTGCACATGTGGATCATTTTAGGTCTAAACCAAGTATTTGTAATAAATAGGCCCTTTTCTAAGCACAAGCTAACTAATCTTTCCCCGCTGTAATTTTTTCTTGCATCTCTGAAATTACCTAGCACCCTTTCTGTATCTGTACGCTGACGGACGCCGAGCCATCCGTTCATATCCCCTAGAAAAATGATTCATTCACCATGATCGCAAGTACTTATTACACCATTTGAAGTATCCCACAAGGCGTCTTGACTTCTGTCAGATAATATCAACTGGAGCGTAGCACGCTACGATAAATAATAATCTTCTGAGTCCTACCTTCATTCTAACCCACATTCATAATCAAACCGACCACTTGACTACCATGTGATTCACTATCTACTCCTGACCATATTTCGAAACCGCCTTTCAACACCCCGTTTTCCATGTTTCTACTTTCGCATCACTTTTTCTTTGTCTCAGATACCCATAAAATATCTAGCTTCCTTACGTGCATAGTTTCTCGTAATTCTCTAAACTTGAGATCATTCACCCGCCTAGCATTCCAAACACCCAGTCTCCATTGATCGCCTACCACTCGACCTTCACATTTACCGTGTGTGTGCATTTCGTCAACCAAAGTTTCAGTCCATTCCGAGGCTATTTTATTGTTTGTATTATTCATTATTTAGATTTTACACCCAACTACCACCTTTGTGCGCGAGATTTACTATGCGGGCGGAAATCATGTCCAAGTGAAGTAGAGATTTGTCGTATGGTGGAGAGTCTAGTTGTAACGTCAGTCTCACCAAACTTCAGTTACTGTGGCGAACGGGCGGGGGAGGGGGGTTCGAGGACAAGGAATGGAAACCGAGAGAGTCGCCAGCCTTCGCAGCGTTGTATTAGATAGGAGTTCATGCGTTGCAATCTGCCAATTCCCGGCCTACATCTAGACATGAAACCAAAAACCTATATACATACATATATATATA
>JAABKJ010005837.1:0-22595 GCA_011634705.1 Andricus grossulariae | reverse complement strand
TAAAAATATACAAGAAAAATCGCTGTTTTCGTCGATTTTACGTCTATTTTTGCGTTTTTTGGAAAAATACGAGCTAATTTGGGTATTTGGACCCCGGATTTGGATTAAGCGACCCCCAAAATATATAGATATGCTAGTTAAGTCCAACGGGTATGAAATATATATTTATATATAAATATAGGGGATATAAATAGAGGGTATATATTTTTTAATATACAAGAAAAATCGTTGTTTTCGTCGATTTTACGTCTATTTTTGCGTTTTTCGGAAAAATATAAGCCAACTGGGTTATTTAGACCCCGAGTTTGGATTCAGCGGCCCTAAAAACATATAGATATGCTTGTTTAGTTTACCGGGCATGAAGACATTTTTTTGGTGCAAAAATATACAAGAAAAATCGCTGCTTTTGTCGATTTTACGTCTATTTTTGCGTTTTACGGGAAAATATGAGCTAACTGGGTTATTTGGACCCCAGATTCGGATTCAGCGACCCCAAAAACATACAGATATGCTTGTTTAGTTTACCGGGCATGAAGATATTTTTTTTAGTAAAAATATATAAGAAAAATCGCTGTTTTCGTCGATTTTACATCTATTTTTGCGTTTTTCGGAAAAATATGAGCCAACTGGGGTATTTGGACCCTGGATTCGAATTCAGCGACCCCAAAAACATATAGATATGCCGGTATAGTCCGCCGGGCAGACCACTTTTGTTTTTGTGTGCCGGTGTAATTACAATATGAATATTTTAACAGTTTAGGACTATGTCATTGTTTTTCATCGGAAATTGGTATTTTTATTTAAAAAATTAGATTTTTAATAAGATTCACAACTTTTAACAATTCAAGGTTATGTTAGCATATTTACACAAAAAATTGGTATTTCAAAACGAAAATCTTTATAATGTGAACAAGATTTGCAAATTTTGATCAGTTTCAGGTTATATTAACGTTTTTTTTACAGGAAATCAGTTTTTTTCAAGCTAAAATCATTGTAAATTGGAGGTTCATGATTTTTTAACAATTTCAAGTTACGTTATAGCACTTTACTCGATTAGTTAATATTTTAAAACAAATACTATTATAATTTGAACAATATTTAGAATCTTTTAACAATTTTGGATCATTTTAGTGTTTCTCGTTGAAAATTGGTATTTTTTATTTTTGATAAAGAGATTTCGAAGCACATTCATAAATTTTGACAAGTTTAGGTTATGTTAGCATTTACACTAAAGATTGGTATTTTTAAACAAAATTACTTATGGTTTGAACAAGATTTGCAATTTTTGAATAGATTCAGTATATATTGGCATTGTTTACGTGAAATCAGTGGTTTCAAACAAAAATCATTAGATTTCAAAAAAGATTTACATTTTTGAACAAGTTTCTATTTTGTTAGTGTTTTTTGCCAGAACGTTGGTATTTTCAGTAAAAAATTATTAGATTTCAAAGAATATTTACATTTTTTTTGTTATGTTATTATTGTGTTTTTCGTCTCAAACTGCTTTTCTTAATACAAAATAATTTCATTTAAAAATTAGGTGGAATCTGTATTATCATCGGTGTTGGTAACGATCGATCATATGTAGATAACTTTCACGAACTATGAAACTGGAAATCAACAGTATCGATCTAAGGTAAGTCCTTATATAACAGAAATTCTTAACGTCATTTCGGAATAGATGGAGTTTAAAAATTTTGTATCTTAAAAATGTTTAATTTTTGAAAAAAAATCTTTCTCCTTCGCTCCGGTGGGATTCGAACATCACGTCTTCCGATTACCGGTCGGGTGCTTTGACCACCAAGCTAGTAGAGAGATCGAATATGAAAAGCTGTGAAAAGCATACATCTGGAAAAAGCATCTACCTTCGATCTCTCTAGTAGCTTAGTGGTTAAAGCACCCGACCGGCAATCGGAAGACGTGGTGTTCGAATCCCACCGGAGCGAAGGAGGAAGATCTTTTTTCAGAAATTAAGAATTTTTAGTTTATACATTTCAAAAGATATTCACAGTATTGGAACAATTATAGGATATATTAATATTTTTCGTCCGAAATTGGTATTTTTGATGATAAATGTAACGGTTTGATTGTATATATTTTGTAAACAAAAATATATGTATTATCTCGGAAGTTAAGATATCATTTTCCATCAATTTTACAGGCCGACAAAAACTAACATTTTTTCATACCCAACGACTGGACAAGGCAACTTGTCTTAAAAATGAATCCGTTGTTCAAATTTCTCCTATACGTCAGAATTTCGAGATATTCTAACCCAAAAGTGAAAAATTGCCATTTTAAGTCATATATTGCTGAATGTGTTATACTATTTCAAATGTCTGAAAATGGCTATTTTTCACATTTGCGTTAGGATTATTCGAAATTCTGACCTACAGGAAAAATTGGGACCACGGTTTCGTTTTTAAGGATTAAGGGGAGACCTCTCTACAGTAGATAATCATTAATAAAGAAAAAATATACATAAAATAATACATTCTAATTCTAGTTTATTAACACTTATAGTTTTCTAACCATTAATTCACCTTAATGAAAAATGTTACATACATTATTATTTTTAATCAATGAATGATTAACAGCGGTGAGTTCTTCATCTACTGTAGGGTGATCTCCCCTATTTAAAATATTCTTTAAAATTAATATTATTTCAAATTGACTTTAAAAACACGATAAAGAAGCTTAGGTCGGAAAACAAATTGCGCTTAATATCAAAAACAAAAACTATCAATTTTTGTAAAAAAAAGTGCGTGACAACTTCCAGCATCAAGTCCTGAACTGGTGGCCATGCGTGTCGACCAGTTAATGATCCTCGTGACACAGTACTAATATGTCCCTGAGTCCGAGGAGTCGGTCGGTGTCTTTGAGTGGTTTCGCCTAATAAATTAATCTATTAGCAGTTGGCCGCCAGTACATTCGACTCTGAATTTCGCTGTAATCTTCAACCAATTAGGTCCAAATTGATTATTCCGGATTAATATACGCTGCCGTCGACGATCTGCGTGCAGGTAGGTAAAAAATTTCAAGTTTCGTCCTGCTCCCACGCTTGCTGAAAGGATTAAATAAATAATGCTTCCCTAACAGTCATCGATTAATAATAGGCCATAATAACAAAAGGAAAAATGTTTAATAATGTGCTGCGAAAAATACATTAAATAGTCGAACCAGTTTATTATATGAATTTAAAATGAAGTTAAGTTAAACTTTATCTAGTTATTCAATAATTTGTTATTGCTCACTAATGAAAATTAAAAAAAAACTATTAAGGTTAAAAAGAGAGTACATAGAGCCCATCTATTTTGCCTAGAAGTAGAGTAGTCTGATTCTTAAAGAATTTCGTGAAGAGAGTAATTGGTGATTAATTATAAATGACGATTTCTTGTACGTATAAACTAGTTTTTATCTTATTTTTCATTCTAATAATGGCTAATATGTTTAGATTTATTTTCCAAAATATCTATATGCCTCTAAAAAGTGTAAGGAAGAGATTAATAAATATTTACATCATTCGATACAAGGTCGATATCTTGAGCTGTTACGTAACTTTCAGTAATCTGATTTTTTTTACTAAAAACACAAAGTTATCTGTGTTTGCAAAAATTATTGCAAATTTTTTATGTGTGGAATTTTTGATAAAAAATAATAACATAAAATCATATTTTAGAAAAAATAAGTTTCGATCAAGTTAGAATTAACAAAAAATTAAACAAAAATATTACATTTTTTTATTTGACTAGTGGAATAGGGGAGACCACCCTACGGAAGATAATGATCCTTCACTAGATAATCATTAATAAAAAATCCTAATGGAAGTTCATTAATTAATTTAATATAATGAATTTATTATAATTAATAGTTAAGACATGATAAGTGTTGATATATTAAAATTATAATCGATTATTTTATTATTATTTGTACTAATGATTAAGAATTGTCTACTATATGATCATTATCTACTGTAGGATGGTCTCCCCTACTAATTTATAATTTTCAAAACAAATGTTTTCCACATATTTTTTCTCATTTCGTTTACAGAAACCTTACCATTTTTAATGAGGCTAATTTTGAATTTTTTACTTATTCGAAGTGTCCCCAAGAACTAAGTTAAAAAAAATGTTTACATTCAAAGAAATAGTGGTGTTTCCTTCCGTTCAAACAGAACTAATTTTATGAAAAATATGTACTTCGAAAAAAATGGTGAATAAGAATCCCATTAACCAAATACAAAAAAAAGTAATTGTTGCTGGTATTTCCAAAAATTCTTACATGATAAAAAATTAGGTATTTGGCTTAATGTTATAAAAATAATAATAAATATCTCTTTTCTCCTTTTCATAGGAAAGATGGAGAAAATTCTAGTTTTTCAAATCTCTTACACTATTTCGTTTATTAATCGATATTTTACTATCTCAGCGAAATCGATTACAAAAATTATTATTACTTAAGCAATCAGAAAATAAGTTCTGAAATGATAAAATGCTGAATAATAAGTGACATAGTGTAAGTGATTAAAAAAAGCTATAATTTTCTTTACCTTCCCCATCAAAAGGCGCATGTGAATGATTTGTCATTGTTCAAATAATTGCTAACTGTCTTTCACAACAAATAACGCTGAGAACCTTTATTAAGTGCGTCATTAATTTCACAAGCTAGTAACTTTTTACGATTTACAGAGGTAGACGTGTCTTAAATAATTCCAAAATATCCTTAGCAAAAAAATATTACTGTTAACATTCGTTAATTGTGTCACTTGTTCTAGATCTAGAAAATACTAACTGATCACGATTTTGTAAAAAAAAACGTACACCAATTAAAATTTTTTTGCAAAAATGTAAAATCAAAAAGTCATTGAATTTTATAGCACCATAAACAACAGTTCCTTATCAAAGTTGAATTATCATTTTCTTCGCCATCAATTGCGTTCTGCGATTATATTGTTTCTCATCAACATGGGCAGACTATCATATTTGAATCTCATAATACTTTCTGCGCTTTTTTCGCAAGAAATTGTGGCTTCATCTGAGGACAATATTGGTAAGTGAAATAATATTCACCCTGTTCAGAAAAAGATCAATTTTCACTCGCAGTACTTTGAACTTTACCCATCCATCCGCCTAAATACTCTGACCAGAACATCCAAAAGACCAGGGGTTGAGGAAAGAAAACTATGTCGCTGGGAGGTTTCGATAAGACAACATTGCATCCTATCCACTCTCAATTCGAGTTTGGTCAATTTGTTTTAGAGGGACATAGGTTAGGACCAACAAAATAAAATATTTTTTTGTTTCATATGAAAGAAAAAATGTTTCCTGTAAAATAAATAAAATAATAAATAAAATAAAATTTTAAAAACATGCGCAAGAAGAGTAGAACCACATCGTTCTATCTTGTGCCAAGTTGCCAGATTTCAATCACGCAAATAAAAAAAGGTGACAATCATACTCACATTTGAAATATGTGAGTGTCATTGTCAAAATGATGCAAGGTTATTGTATACATGTTTGTCTGTAAAATAAAAGACAAAGATAAACAAGATAAAGAAACGCTTAACCTTCCTGACAAAGTGACATGATCTTCGATGGCTCAGCACTTTATATCAATGTTCTAATTCTTTTTAAAAACAGTTAAAAAAGTTGCTTTTTATTGTGAATAATTATCTTTATGTACAAACTATCAAATTTTGAAAAGCTTCTTTTGAAAAGCTGGCAAAATCCAAGATAGCACATATATGTGTCAAAACCTTTTGAAATAAATGGAACCATAACTGGTTTATTTTGAAGAAGGGAAACATTGAAATCTATTCAGTTGTTTTTATTTTGGCATTGTTTGTTAAAGCGAACATTGCTAAAGTTAAAAAAGGGGTTTTTAGAAAATGAACTAAGCCAACATTAAAAAACTAATTTTTTGTTGTTGCGTAAAATTGATTAAATTCATTTTAGATTGTTATCTTTCTTGAAGCTCATTCATATAGTTCCCGTTGAATTTCATCTTTTTTTATTTTACTGATGGTAGTTTTGAACTGAGTGCCCTTAACGTCGCTTCAATTAAAGCGGTACGGCGTTTTTACATTGTGACACCCAGAAAGTCAGCCAATCATAGTTTATTACAAATAACCGATTGACCTTCATTGCAACCACTTGTTTTGAATTGTCGTAGGTATCTGACGTTTAATAACTTCATAACATTAAAACATTTGAAAAAATTATCAAAGTTTCTCAAATGATGTCTACGCGTTCATTCTGTATAAATAAACTAACGAGGTCGTCGCCATAACTACAGTATTTTACGAAGAGTTCCAGTTGCATACTGAAGGTCTTAGGAGATATTTTAACGATGAAATTCCAAAACAGCGAAGAGGCTGTTGAAAAAATACGTAACGCTTTTTTGAATACTGTTTACCTGCCTCCCCTCCGACATGTAACATGTAACGCACTGTAGTTTCTCATTGGACCCCCCCCTCCTATGCGTTATGTAACTTTCTTCACAAAAGTTAATTGATTGAATAAGAGACAACAACTGCTCAAAAACTAATCAAATTGCTTTTATTATATTGATGGTTATTCCTTTTATAGATAGATTATTGGCAAGAAATATGAGACCACTCGTAATTTGCTAATTTTGCGTCTAGACTCCAAAATGAAGAGTTTTTGTCAATTCTTCAAAAAGATATCACTAGGGCTCATTGCTGACAAAGTCTAAACGCGAACAACAAAACCGAAAAATTCCAAAGTAAAATCACTTAGAAATGAAATATAAACTGATCAATCTCTCTAGCGATCACCCCAGTTGAACAGCCTCACAAAATTGTTAGGTGTGGTTCCCCACTTGGACACATTCTTTTTACAAACTATTTTTCACCAAACTTTTCTGTTCTGGCATATTACTCTAGCTTCCTCCACGTCCATGCATTTTTTCATGTAAGCTCTCGTGTTTCTATGGCTTCTTATGACTCTTCGGATTACTGTCTCATTCACAGATTCGAACCATTCCTTCGGCGGTCTACCTCTGGGAATTCTGCCATTTACTTTACCTTTCTACACTTGTTTGGTCAGTCGTTCATCTTTCATTTTTTGAACATGCTCGAACCCCCTCAACTGATTTCTTTCCCATATATCAACTAGTGTCTCTCCTGTACCACATTCTTTGAGGATTATCTCGTTTCAGACTTTGTCGAAAATTATTTATATTGAATTTTTGTACAATTTAATTACAATAAAATTGTTCTTATTAAGATTGTTATGTGATTAACCAAATACTTTACGTTTGCTTGATTAATATATGAATAAACGTAACTCAAATATTTGTATTTTCTTTATAAAAATTTAAAGTAATCCTATTTTCGGCATAAGATTATCATAATGTTTCAGATTATTTGCAACTTTAAAATAGGAAAATAATAAATATATTTTTATGTCGCGCACTACCTAGAGAAATTATTCGAACGGCAAAAAAATTGTATACAGTTGTTCGCTTGGACGCATGAAATTGTTTCAAGCTACTCGTTCAATTACGAAAAATGACTTGATAAATTATCCTGTGGGTTTAGTATACTGGAAATAATTATTGAAAGTGGAGAAAAAATAATTCCTAACGAAAATTGATGAGTGAATTTAACTGATTATTCAGTCATTCTTTCCTGACTAATCAGTAAAAATAATAAATTACTGATTTAATTCAGGGACCCGCTTTTTACTTATTTTGAAATTAATAATAAAAGTTTAAAAAAAGTTTAATAATAAAAAGTTGAATTACATATCTAGTAAATAACTGAATTATTTTACTTTTTTACCAATACCATGCCCAAACGCAATGGCCAAGACAAAACTATTTTCATTTCCAGTGGAGGTAAAGAGGATCTTTTTCACAGAAATATTCACGTTGTTAGTATTTGATAAAAATACTAATAATGCGTGACTGGTAGACCGATGAAAATAAAAATTTACAATATTCATTTCTATTAAAGTTTTTATCAATATAGAAAAAAGTTTGATCAATTATTTTTGAGAAAATAAAAAAAATTCTGCGCATTTGACTAGGCTTGTAAAAAAGAAAATTTCTACTTCCTCTGTCTGATGTTAAAAACGTTTAGAAATGTAGACCAGGGCATTTCAAGTCGTAGGGAACTGGTATTTGAAACGATCTACTTGAAATAATCACCTTATCTCTGCTTCATCAAACCCGAACTTTCCCAAAAACTTTCTGGATTTCTTGTTTAACTTGAGCCCCTTTTTCCAGGCGCCATGGGGATTCTCCTTATCCTGGGGCAGACCGCCCCGAGTAGAGCGAGTGGACACAGCAGGTCCGGCAGAACGGGCAGGTCTCAGGCCAGGAGACCACGTGGTCTTCGTAGAGGCGACCAACGTGGTGACACGATCCCGGGAAGAAATCCTGAACCTGATCCAGGCGGCAACACATCAATTAATCCTAGAAGTCTACCGGAAGGGCGGTGTTCGACCTACATTAAATAGACCCAGTTCGGTGACCATTCAGGCTCCGAGTAGTCAGCATCATTCTGTCACCTTTACGGCCGAGGTCGGTACAGGCGTCTTGGTGTAATTCCCCTGAAATCTTTGTCCAGTGAAGCCAATAATCGCCTCATAATAATAATTAATTGAAATTGAACCAACGCAACGCAGCTGTATTGTCGAGCGTAGCCTGTGTTATCATTTATTTCCATTCGCTTGATTTGCACTTCGGTTATTTTTCGTACACGCGGCGTGCGCTTTTGTCAGAGCTTATTATAATTATTAATTATTATTAATATTATTATTGTATTTTTATTTCCTGTGAAGTTATATTTATGTGTTTACCGTTACGTTACTTGTCTCATAATTTGTATATTATTTTCGCCTTTGTACACATTTAAAAGTATACGAGCGTGAAGCGTCGAGCACCCTTTCCCTAGGAAAAGGGTTGCCCGGTTATCACCGAAAGTGAGATTATGTTTTGTATTTAAGTTCTTTTGTTGGCAACAAGTTTTGTTTCAAATCACGAGCTGGCTCATCTTCATTTCTCCCCTCCAAAGTCGTTTCGTGGCGTGATTGTGTCACTTGAATCGAGATTTCACTTCGTGGTTGATGAGTATTGTGCGCAGTGAAAATTTATGGAACTTACTTTCATATTGGTAAAAATATTTTTTGCATATGACATGTTGGATACAATAACATAACGCATTTTGCATTCATTTTTGAAAAATGAAGCTTTGAAGCAATTTTAAATGTTTTTATTGCAACTTACATTTTCCACTTAAAAAAACTATATCAGTACGTATAGTGAATTAAGCTTTAATTTTAAAGCTATTTTTTAAATTTGCCATGCGACGAGCACATACGTCAATAATTAAAATTAGGCAATTTCTAAAAATTTAATTTTTTACTTATTGTTTGGAACTGTTTTTAAAAATATTAATTTTATTTTAAACCAAACCCTTTTGAATTCAGATCATAGAGTTGCTACAAAAATTTCGATTGACAAATTTTAAGCCTTTCCCAGGATTTTTCCCCGAAAAGCAATAAACACAATAAAGAAGAATACAGATATATAGATGCATAAATAATCTTTGCAAATCGATGGCCTTCAAATTGAAATTTATTTATCCAATTTTTCAATTATTCAATTTTGAACTATTTCAAATGAAATTTTTTTATTACATGCACTTTCAATTTGAAAATGTTTAATTATTTAAATTTGAGATGGTTTAATTTTTAAATTGTTAAACTATTAACTTTTTCAAATTAAAATGCTAACGTAATAACGTGCCACTATAAGAGTTTGGGAAATTTACCAAATTTCAGGATTTTCAGAAAAGCCATTCCTTTTCTGGGTGGAAGTACTAGCAATCCTACTATTGAAAAATTTCAGATTGAAGCATTAAAAATGGATTGATATCAAGAATAAACAATTTCAAATAAAGCGTTCAAAATTATAGTTTAAAAAATGTAATAACACATTATTAGGAGTGTTCAAACTTAAACAATTGAACAAATCGTAAAAATTTTGAAATTTTCATATTGAAAATGTAAAATTAACGGTTTTAAATTAGAAGCGTTCAAAAAATTATATCTTTAACTACAAAATGTTTAGAAAAGGCCAATTTTAAATTCTATTGGTTCGAATATCAATTTTTTTAAATGGAATCGTAAAAATGTGGGCGATTCCAAATTGAACAATCTCAACCAATTGGTTTGCTTTGTTCTGAATTGTATACTATTAAATGCAATTCAAAGATAAATTGAAAATTAAAACCTGAACAATTTAAGTGACAAGCCTGCTTATTACCTATATTAAATGAATAAATATTGTTGTCCCAAGATTATAATTTTTTTCTTATTCTGTTTCATCATAAAATCTTTTCCTAAAATTACAAAAAAATCTAGACTGTAAAATTAAAATCATATAAAATTAGGCATTACAACCTATGTCCGATGCAGCTATTTAATAAATCCAGTTTCTGCAGAGAAAAGTTTGGAACAATTAATAAGTTTCTTTAGTGGAAAAGGTGTTAAAGAAATCGACAGTTATCGATTTCTTATTGAGAAAGTTACCAAAAGAAAGAAGGCGTGACTCGAGAGCTTTTGGTACAATATTTATATACGAAATGGAAATAGAAAACTTTTCTCGTGTAAATTATAAGTTTCACTGAGAGAAATGTATAATTGAATTAATTGTGTGTTTAATTGCCCTGTGGTGTTACTCTTTGCTTCAAAACCTTTAACAATGTTTGTGATAAATATTGGAAACCTAAGAGACCTAATAATATTGCCCTAAATATTCAACTTCTAAGTTTAAAACCTTCTAACAATTAAAAGAGAGTAGAATTATAAAAGTATAAAAGTTTACAAAGAGAGCCGCAAAAGAAAGAAAGAAAATCGCTTGGTAAATACTGAATACATTTTTTAAGCAAAGAAGATGATGATTATTCTTTCATTATATCGGTGGATGCCAGAAACTATAAATGAAAGATGAATAATTCATATTTATGGATATTTGTGCTTGCACCTGAAATTTGAAGTAAAATGTCTACATTTTAAATATATATCTATATGTGTGGAAAATAGATTACTATAAAGAAATATAGACCTCATAATATCTTTTTAGAAATGAATGTACCTGCTATGTAATAAATTAATCCAACCTTTATAACTCGCTAAAATCTATTGACGCAAAATTGATCTTCTCAGACACCAGCTTTATTTGTTTTCTTCGATTAAAATATTAATAAATTAATATAATCCCATTTAGATTGATTTTTCCTTTTTTTAATTCATAATATTACAACCCGTGTTACACAAGTTACGGAAAATGGGTCCAGAGAGTTGGGACAAGTTAAGGTCTAAAGTAACTTTTTAGCAACAACCAATATCTCTTTTTCGTATGGCTCTCCAGCAGGTGTTTCCGAGAATTGCAGTGGACGCATCACCGGAGGAAGAGTTAAAGTCAAGAGAATCACGTTATCATTCCTCATTGAAGAGCGGCCACACACGATTTCACGCCCCTTTAACTGAGCATAGGGATGTTTTATCAGCGGCAGATCATATGATTCTTTTTCAAAACTTCGAAGAGTTGCTCAAAATCTCGGAAGAAATCAAGGATGACGGTGCACGTGTCGAGAGTTACTTTTCCAGGGTGCCAAAGATAACCGCAGCTTATAGGAGATACCTCAGTGGACTTCAGAGGGCCTGTTGTCTTTTAGTCGCCCTCCGAAGAAATACAGCCTTTGCGAAATTAGTTTGTGAGCCTGCTGTTCCCAAAAAAAGAAAACCTGACCTCACCGGTGTCTTATTACTTCCTCTAGAACATTACAGGTTTGTGAGTGTTTTAAGGCTATTATATAAACAGAATTAGGATTCTAGCGCTCTTTAAAAAAAAATAAACGACATCAAATTGGTTGAACTTTTCAAAATAAAAATTTTTTTTTTTACCAGACACGTGCTCCTTCATGTTGGATAATACTTCACATTCTCCCAACATGTTCTTAAAATGATAAGCTGTAATTTTGAAAAATGATAAAAGACTTGAAGGGGCTTCTTTGGTAAGGAAACATTTTTATTTTGAAAAATAAGACAAATTTCATTATTTTAAACTGACTTCGTGACTACTGCATGCGCTAAACTGTCCTAAAAGGAACGTACCCAATTTGATATTTCAGCTGTTCTGTACAGTTTATTAAATATTAAATAACTTTGCTTGTAGGGAAATGATCAGGTTATTAGGACTTTCCTGCCCAAGAAATTGTCCGCAGGTGAGGGATTTATCACAGGGTTATAGAGAAGCTACAGCAAATGCAGGTGTAATGGAACCTCCACGTGACACTGGAAAACCTTTGCTGAGTTTGCAGGAAGTTGAATCACGTCTAGTTTTTGCAAGATGCAAGCCTTTTACCCTCGCCATGCCAGGAAGGCAATGGTAAATTCTGTAAAGTATTAATTTATGACTGTAGTAATTTAATTCAAATTCAGGCATATTCTAAAAGTTAATTTTCCTCGAAAAGTGTGGTTGTAACCTAAAAAGCCACCAGTAAAGTTATGCGGAAAAATAATAATATTGTAATAGAAGAAATCAAGTTGATTTAACTAAATAGAAATAATTTGGCGGATTTAACCAAAACAATTCGCTGAGTCAACAAAATATTTGATGAAATCAACAAAATAGTTTTTAAAATTCACAAAACAAATCAGTAAAAAAACCCTTAGCTGATTACGACCCTCAAGAAAAAGAATATTAGTAACTAGCAGTAAATGCACGCGCGCAAAGCACGCGTTCACTTTCCTGGGTTTTTATTTCCTAACATTAAAAATATGAACAATTTAAAAAACCATTATCAAACAAATTTTTAAATATTAAGAGTTTTTCAAATTTTAGAAACAATAATTATTAATTTCGAATTGAAAGCGCTTCAAATTCAAAACAAATATATTTTAGATTAGGTAACATTTTGAAAAAAGGACGAAATTTCGAATAGAATGAAAAGGAATTGAACTTATATCATTTCTAAATACAAGCATTTAAAATTGTATAATTTGAAATTAAATTTTTTTTACCAGAAGTTCTCAAAATTGAAAAATTGGAGAGTAAAATTTCAAAAATTGGACAATTTCACTAAATCGAATGTTTCAAAGTTAAGAAGTAGTTAAGAATTTTTTATTCTTAAACCCTTCAAAATTTCGATTCTTTCACGTAAATTTAAACCGTTTATATATTAACAATTTTCAGAATTTTAATTAATACTTTTCAAAATTCAACCATTTCAATTTAAATTACAAAATTAAAACTTGTGAAGAGGAAAAATTGAAAATTCATCGTTCAACAGAAAAATTCACAACGCTAAATTTGTAACCATTCAGAATTAAAGAAATTATTCTATTACTGAGGTATCAATTTCAAATAGTTCAATTTTTGTCTATTTTGATTTTAAAAAACACAATTTTTAACTGTTTAATTTAATTAATTTACTTTAATTGTTATTTATTCCTGAAATCTTCTAATCGAATATTTTTTAATCTTAGGTGATTAATTTTTGTTTGTATCTTCAACTGAAACTCGGAAAATTTTAAGATATTACATTGAAAAGTAAATTTTTTGTTTCGAATACAAAAAAAAGATTGCTATGAATCCAATGATTGAAAGAGCACAATTTTAGGAACTTGAATTAAAATTTGTTGTTGTTGTTAAGCTGAATTTGAATTTTTCAATATTTTTGAACATTTTCAAATAAAAAATACTTCAATTTCAATCCCTACTTCTAAAATCTTCTTATTTTCAAGGCTTGAATTTGACAAATTATTTTCTTCATTTTCCATTGTTTTGAACGCATTCTGAGAGGCATTTAATTCAAAATTGTTTAGATACAAATCCTTCAAACTGGAAATTGTGCAACTATTAAGGTTTTCAATGTGAAATTTTAAAATATTTAATAGTGAAATTGTCCTGACTTTTTAAATATTTGAATTTGAAACTATTATCGATTCGTGGCCTCTAAGACCAAAAACAAGTCATTAATGATGCTTATGTTCAATAGAAAGAGCATGAAGAACCTAATCGTAATTCTACTGAAAGAACAGTTGTTTAATTGATATTTAAAGAGTTCAAAATCGTTGAAGAAAAAAATATCCCCTCGAAACGTACTAAATGCTTAGTTTTACGAATAAATAATGAAATGTTGATTTTTAACCGTATAATTAAAGAACCTTTTATTAAAAAAAAGTCAAATTTATTTTCGATCTCCATTCTTGACTTCTTTGCTTTTGAATAAAAAAAAAACGTCATTTTCAAGGCCTCACAAATTAAACTGTTTTACAGTTGCGCATTCAAAACTATAACTATAAAGTGAAATTTCAAAGATGATAAATAAGATTAATAAGCAATATATCTTGTAGTATCAAATGACATTCAAAGTGATTGGACAGATTTTTTTACTAAAAAATGTAATTTCTGTAAAAAAAAAAAATTACTGCCATTTTCACCGTTGAAATTTGAAGAATATTAAATATTGTAAAAATTGTATACTACATTGTTCTAAGAAGGAGGAAAATTAGATGCTTTATAATTGCAAACTTAAAAAATTATTCAATTCAAACTTGAAGCGTTAAAAGTTAAACAATTCTAAACTTAATTTAAAAATTAAAACATTCTCAAATTAGGATTTTTAAACTAAGTCGTTAAAAATGATTAATATTTAAATTGTGCCTTATAATTTTTGAAATTCGATCATTTTAGTCTAAAGTGCAAAATTAAAAACTTGAAAATCAATGGAGACAACTTCATGCTGAAGACAATTTTATAAGATGTCAAAGTGACGCACTTACATTAAAATAATTAAGATAAATGTCCCTGTAATCGCGACGTTCCCAATAATCGTGTAACTTAGTTACCATTTATATTTATACCATTTATTTCAAACATTTTATAGTATCAATTGGAATCTCAATTAATTCTAATTAGATAAATAGCAAGAAAATTGGCGTCACGATTACTGGGACTACGGTCACGATTACTGTGACTTTTACCTTAAAATTAATACACTGTCACATTGACATGATAGAAAAATTCACGAGACAAAAAACACGCGAAAAGCGAGCGGAACAAAAGAACTTCAATGTGGAAAATAGTTTCCCATGTAAACTGCATTGGGCAAATCACATTTTAGAATTTTTGGAATAATTTTTCAAGGTTTAGGAAAATGTTATGGGAAAGTATAGAGGCTTGTTGAGAATTATCCAGCGAAGAATTTCATATATCAGACATTTGGGTGTAACACCCCTAACACACTCCACGGGTCCTTGAAAGCTACCCTTAAAACCAAACATGTCAATTCTTCATGAAAGCGACCTTTCGAGCACTTTATTTTCGTTTTTACTTGTTAGTGGAATATTTATCAACATTTTTCAATTAATTTTTAATTGTTTAAACAAATTCCATTTGTTTGAATAATTTTTTTTCGAAAATTCGTTTTTTTTAAAATAAAAATGAATAATGTCGGTCTAGTGAAATATTTATCAACATTGGTTAATTAAATTTCAATTATGTAAACAAAATCCATTTGTTAAAAAAATTATTTATTCCAAAAATTCATTGAACTGGTAGTTTATTATCGTTAAGTGACGTAAATTTATTTTCAAATATTTTCCAATTGTTTAAAGAATACATTATTATTTATTTGTAACTAATATATATAATCAAGGTTGCATAATAATTAACAAATAACAATTAACATTGTTAACATAATAGTATTAACATAAATAGTAATTAACAAACCCTTATTTGTTTCAACAACTTTAATTTGTTTAAACAATTAATTAATTGTTGAAGCAATTCAGACCTATAAAAAAATGATTGTTTTCAACAATCAGAAATGTTAATATTATTAGCAGAAAACAAAATTTATAAATTTTGTAGAAAAAATATTGTTTGAACAAATTAAATGTTGTTGAAAATGAAAAATCATTTATTGTTTAAACAATTGGAAAATATGCAAATATAAATTGATGTCATTTAACGATAATAAACTGCCAGTTCGACGAATTTTGGAAAAAAACATTTTATGAACAAGCGGAATCTGTTTAAATAATTAAGAATAATTTAAAAATATTGATAAGTATTCTACTAGATCAATAGAAATAATTTTTAATAAAAAAAGGAGAATAAACTGCTCAAAAGGTCGATTTCATGAAGAATTGACATTTTTGGTTTTAAGGGTAGTTTTCAAGGCACCGTGGGGGTATGTTAGGGTGGTCGAACCTATATGTCTGATACATGAAATTCTTCGTTGGATAATTCTCAACAAGCCTCTATACTTTCCTATAATATTTTCCCAAACCCCGAAAAACTATTCCAAAAACACCAAAAAGTGATTTTTCCCCATGCAATTTACATGGGAAACTTCAAATCAAAACCGGCACCTGTTAAAATCAAAATTTTAAAAAAATAGGGAATTTCTTTTTTCGGATTTGGAATAAAATGAAGGAATCGTTGCCTTTTATAAAAAAAGTGTTTTTGGACCACCCTAGTGGACAAAGTGAACGCATGAATTTGAAGATTGTTGACAAAGTGAATGAATGAATTTGAAGATTAATAATTAAAACTGATGTGAGTGTTTTTGCTGTAGTTGCTTATCAGTGACTGAAGTAAATTACGTTTAATTGTACGAAATGAAACTTAGACAATTGTATATTTTCGTTAGATTATTCCCAAAGTAAAGTTTTAATTAAATTGCAATAAAATAAAATTTTACCAATCTTAATTTTTAGGCTTTTTGGTGGTGCCCTCGCAAAAGTGGAGGGTCGATCCTCCTTGCAGCCGTCCTGGGCCCTTCTTTTAACGGACCTACTCGTATTCACTCGAATTTCAAGAGACCGAGTCCTCTTCGTCACGGAGGAACCACTCCAACTATCCAGCATAGCTGAAGCTTGTTTCAATGTCAGAAAGAGGCCAGCAGAATTTAGATTGCAAATAGCAATTTCTCCGAATGGTGCCAACGAGAATGGACACGTAGAGGTGGTCCGTACTGGTGGTTGCAGTCCTCATAGCCGCCCCAGAAGAAAAGTTCTGATCCTAAGGGCTCCCACGCCAGAATTAAAAGCTGTTTGGCACAATCTACTTCAGAGACAGATGTAATTATCCTTCATCAGAATCTTCTGCCTTGTCGAGGATGAACTTAATAACATTTCTTTTACTCCAGAATCTATGTCAACACAGGGTGTGGAGATACATCAACTCCAGAAAGTCCGGAGGAAAATCTCAATGTCAACAACAGCTTTAATAGCATGAGAGACAATGCCACCAGCCCGGCGGTAAAGTTCATATTATTTTGTTCTAGAAATCAGAAAATAGTTTTTGATATATTTTTCAAGCATACGTGCTTCAATATAATGATCAACTAAAATTATTTTTGGACCATACAGAATGATCACACTCAGCAGCAGGAAGAATACACAGAAAAGTTCGATGACAGCCTAGACATTATCAAAGACTCGAATAATCTTGCTCAGTGGGTTCGAAATTCTCATCAAATACCTCCTCCGGATCATGAAATTTCCCTCGAAGAATGGACTGTAGAAGAATTAGCTGCAAGAACCCCAAGGGACAATATTGAAAGGACGATATCAGAATATATTACGGAAGAAAACACTGCTGTCAATTCAGATGCTGAACAGCAAAGTACGGCATCCAGTGCTAGTTTGAGTACTGTCAAGTCTAATACGATGGCCAAGAAAAATGGAACACACACATCAATTAGAGAAACTTCTATTAACATATGTCGAAAATGTTACAGGTAATATATTAATTTTTTCCGTGAGTTAATTATAGGCATCGGATCGACTAAAAGGCTTAAAAAGTCGCATGGCACTTTTGAAGATAAGGCAGAAAAGCAACATCAGATTCTCAAATAATAACAGAATTTCTTTTTGAATACAGAGTACAAAGTCCATAAAAAGAATTCCAATTTATAATATTTTTGTTTCTCGACGAAGAAAATTTACCTCCAGAAAAATGCATAACTTAATAAACAATATTTAATACGTTCATTTTGTTTTTTCTAACAAAAAATCTTATGGCTTTGAAAATTTTATTTGCAGAAACGAAATGAACTTTGAAGTCAAAGTAAAAACTAAAAAAATCTGTAGGTCTATTTTAAGTTTTTGCTTGTACTCATAAGACCTCATAAGACATACAAAAAAGATAGAAGAAACTCCATAAAATTATCATGATAATTTTGCATTCTATAGAGGTATTTACAATTTTTTAAAGATCTTTTTTAAATACTGAACTTAAATCACAGAAGTGCTATTTTTTACCATTTGATGAAATTTTGTATAAAACTTTTTATTAAATTGTTTATACCTGGGTATTCATATGACATTTCGATTTCCAAGTGCCAGGCCTTTTCACGGTGTTTTTCTACGTAAATCAAACAATATTCTGGACCAACTACTGATAGGTCCATTCCATAAAAATGAAGAGACTTTTAGGGTGGAAAAACAATGCCATTAAAGAAGAGTAATCAGATAAACCTAAACTATTCAAACTCTAATTCAAGTTACTTTCAAAGATATAGAAACAATTTTTTGTATGTTAATAAAAAATGTTTATAAATCTAAGACTTTTAGAATGTATATAATAATTTACATTTTTAATATCCAATTCGATAAATTGTTTTGAAATGCTCAGCACTTGCAAATTTCATTTTATTTCAAGGATAATATTTACAATTATAAAATACGATCAAATTGCTTCATATTCGAAAACTTCATTAATTCCAATAAAATTAATCAATTTCCTCCAGAGACGATTTTAATCTTGAACCGTTTTTAAATCCTAGAAATGGTTTCATACCTATTACCTAAGTTGACTGAATTTCTTAATTTCGTTTATTTACAGGTTTGCAGTTTGGAATACTTTTTAAGTTCTAATCTCTTATAAATTGAAGTGCTTGCAAATGAGCAAAATTTCAATTTATTGTTCCATTTTTTTAATTTTAACTTTATTGTTTTCTCAATTCGAAACTTTTCTATTTGAATTCTTATTAATTAAGAAGGATTTCTCATTTGAGCTATTTTCAAAACAAAAGACTTTTAAACGTAATCAGTCCAAAATATATCGACAGTATGAAGGCTTTCCATTGGAAATTATACATACAAAATATAATATAAAATATAATGTTAGATTCTAAAATTATTCAATTTGAGCACTTTTCAGTTTTCAATGAAAAATGTATTCAATTTCAAACGCTTTAAATTTGAAATAATCCAATTCTAAACGCTTTCAGTTTGAGGTTTTATGAATGAAATATGTCGTTGTTCATTTTTTATGGTTTCGTAGGCTATGCCGGAAACTCTTATAACGACTGTCTTCTAGTCCCATTTTCCTTGATGATGGCTCAAATTGAAGCTCTTGGCACGTAGAATTGAGATAACAAGTAAAATTTGCTATGTTATTTTCCCTTTTTTCATATCAGTGGTTAAAAAATAAGAAAATGAGAAAATATGATTTTTCATGGTATGGAATGACTCGAATCCTCTAGCCTACGAAATCCTTCCTTGAGGGCGCTAGCCAACCTTTGGCTTGATTTTCAATAATTTACTTTGAAATTATTCGATGGGGAACGTTTTCGACTTAAAAAGATTCAACTATTAGGACTTAAAATTTCAAATGAAATTTCTAAATCTTGAAGGATTCACACATTATACAGATTCCAAGACCCAATGATGTTACCAGTAACTTCACCAATAATTGTGAGAATACTTCTAGCAATTCCCAGTAATTTGGTCAATAATAATCCCACTGATTATTTATCTGTATACATTTTCGTAACGGTTTAAAAAATTTTAATTGAAAATGTATAAAAGTTCAATAAGAAATTATTCATTTTGTAATATTCTCAATAAAAAAACTGTTTTAAACCATTTCAATAACACTTTCGAATTAAATGGTACAGTTTATTAAGTTTTGAGTCTCTAATAA
Source organism: Andricus grossulariae (assembly GCA_011634705.1). Lineage (NCBI taxonomy): Eukaryota > Metazoa > Arthropoda > Insecta > Hymenoptera > Cynipidae > Andricus > Andricus grossulariae. Next base: position 2,621 of record JAABKJ010005837.1, on the reverse strand, counting down.
TGCAATTTTGAATTTTTAGAAAAAATTATAATTTAAACTAGTGAACTAGTGAGAAGAAACGGAAAAAATTCAATTAGTTACACTTTTTTAAAGTAGAAAAATGTAAAAAGTCGTACAATCCGAGGCCTCTAGTTTATAATCCCCTTAATTTCAACATACTCTTATTGCAATATACGTTTCTGATCAACTCTTCACAATCATGATTACGGAATTAATTGAATTCAGAAACAATCCTAGCCCTGCTTTTGCAGCAAAGAAGTTATTTCCTTCAAATTAGAGCATTATCCATCTGGCGAAAAAACTTTTGTTAAAAACCTGGACATATTATTATTTAACACTAAAAAGAAAGATTTGATGGACTAAGAATATTTCCAAATTCAGGCAAACTTTACGAATTAGAGCATGTCAGTATTTAAAACAAATTTAGAAAATACCGTTTCAGGTCTGGTTGTCCAACGCCGCCTTTACCACGGGATCCTTTTTCGCCTATTCCTCCGAAAATTTCTATTCTGCCACCGACTCCTGATCTCTGCACCAGGCATAAGGCGCGAAATGGTTTAACTGATAGTCCTGGACGAAGCAGTCCAGCTTGTGCATCCGCTGACGGAAACACTGAGGATGGAAGTGAAGACGACCTGGATGGTGATGGAGAACCTCCTTACAGGTTTTTATCAAAAATCATGTTCACAAATTCTAAAAAAACTTTCTTCAGTTTCTGCAAAATTAAGAAATTATTATTGAATTTGTCATATCGTCACTCAAAACAGTAATACCTACTTTTAGAGCCTTGAGGAGGTTCGGGACACTGAGTAGCCTCGACCAAGATGATGAAATAGAGGAACAGATTGAAGAAGAGACTCAAGATTTAGAATCTCCTCCTTCAGGATTGAAGGCTTGGACGATGAGAGCTAGTAACTACGTTGTTAGCAAGATGTCTCTTCTGGAACATTTCGGTGAAGGTGTTGGTGGATATCTTCTGCAGCCTCCAATTCCACCAGAACGAACCGAATATTCCTTGGAAACAAACGATGAGGAATGCACCACTTCTGGTGGCACTTCCGGTGACGATATTTGGGGTACTCCAACTTCTGGTGGTCCGGACGAAGAAAGTTTTGCTGCTAGTCCGGTAATAGCCTCCGCATCATTCGAGATTCGACAGTCTTCGAAGGTACGGGCTGGCTTATTTATGGAGTCTTCGTTTTTCAAATCTATTTTATATCTTTTACGAGAATTCGCTTAGGGAGCTTTGAACTTTGTTTGTCAAACGTTTGGAGATGTTCTTTTCAGTTGAATTGTAATTTTCACTGCACTGACTTTGTTACTGAGATTTAGAAGAAAAATGACAGAAGGGCGATGAATTCTAGAGACTTGGCTGGGTATTAATTTAATTATACCTATAAAATAAAATTATTAATCTCATTTTATGAGATGTTTTTTTATAATTTTTTGAATTAATATCTATTTTGAATCCATGGAATTCATTGTGGATCATATTGCATAATTATAAATTACTCATTAAAATCAAAAGTTTGCTAAAATGTTGATGATAATTCAACTGGTAGGTAGACGAATTGAAATGGATTGTTGAAACAATAATAATTGATACATTGTTTATCTTTATATGTAATTGCTCAAACACAATGTGGTTTTTAACATTTCCGGCTTCACAGCATTTTCCCTACTTTTCATCATTTGTTAAAAAGAATTCCTTTCTTACCCCTTTTTCAAAAAACTTCCTTCTGAAATGCAGAATGAATTAATAGTTCTGTAATATGTTAGACATGTCGTGATATATTGATTCTCTGAATGAATTATAATTGTCTTTAAAAAAAGTATATAGCAAATATGATATTTGTTAGAGAAAATTATAATAAATTAACCGAAACGAATATGCGTCTGTGCTTGAATAACTCTTCTTATTCAATTCAATGCAATAAAGTATAAATACGTGCACTTGACTGTGTCAGTTAAAATTTAGGAATTTTTAGCTGATAACTTCAAACTCAAAATATTAAAAATTGAAGTATTTTAAACATCTACGTAGACGCGTTTCAGTTGTTTAATTTCAACCTTCAAATTAAATCATTTTTCATCGTATGAGCTTCTAGAATTACACAATATGAAATTGGTCACCCTATTCCCTCTTTTTTAAAGCATTTTACGCTGTGGGGCCAGATATTTTCACGTTTGAAAACAAATTTTAAAGCAAATAGTATTGTTCCAACAACATTTTATCAACGTTGAAACATTTTCATTTTACTCGCATTAAATTCGCCAAGACTTAAATTACCAGATTATTATAAATTACTGGTGGCACACGAATGAGAGCAATCATTGAATCCAAAAATATATTTTGAAGGAAATAACTCCAGAATATCATTACAAATCAAATATCAATCGCTTTTGCTTTCCTATTTTGAATGAATTTTGCTTCGAGCATGTAATACATTATTTGATCATTCGGTAATAATATTTTATAAAAAAATAGGACATGACCTTCGCAAATTTTGGGAAATGATACTGATCCAAAAGTATTTGAGATTTATGATAAATTTAAAGCTTTTTCGGGTTTCAATCGTGTGCAAAACTACGAATCTTGCCGACGTTTCGTGAACATTGCA
>JAABKJ010005836.1:0-22595 GCA_011634705.1 Andricus grossulariae | reverse complement strand
GAAGAAGTTTACTTCTACACACCAACATTTGGCCCGCATATTCACCTCATATTTAAAGTCGGAGACGCCCATTCCGCCGTGGCTGGTGTTAGGACGCACTATACTCCTACCGAAAAAAGGCGACTTGTCCAACCCAAAGAGTTACAGGCCAATAACTTGTTTGAACACGCTGTATAAGATCTTTACAGCTGTCCTAAACAACGAGATCATTCGGCGAATTGAGCCTGTGTGGCGTGAGATGTACGAACAACGTGGCTCAAAAAAAAGGTGCAGCAGGCTGTCGAGAGAACCTGCTAATTGACATGTGTGTCTGTAGATACGCTGCAGCCCATCAGCGCGTCCTGTCAATGCCCTGGATTGACTACCAGAAAGCTTTCGATTCAACCTCTCATAGACTTATCATTTTCTGTTGGAGAGCTTGAAGGTACGTCCACACATAGTGAGATGCATAGAGAGATTGATGCCTTTCAGGAAAACTAGATTTACCATCTCATCTGAAAATCATCGTGTGACAACGGAGAACGTCACCTGTCAGAGTTTCCTAGATACCTCTGTGGCGACACTTACCAGCGCGAACATAAGGCTTTTACAGGCTTTTACAGGAGTGATCTCAAGATCTATGCTAGAAATAAATAGCAACTGAATATAGCTCTAGCGATTGTCGAGGAGTACACTGGGAAGATTGGCATGGAGTTTGACTTAGAAAAATGTGCTGAGGTCAATTTGAACCGAGAAAAACTTAATGGCATCCCCGAAGACCCTGAGATCTTCGACAGATGTGCTATAAGACACCTTGGCGCTAGAGAGACCTTTACATGCCTGTACGAGCCACAGAGCCTCATTTGGGACGTAACATCTATAGAGAATGCTTTTTGATACAGATAAAAACGGCTTATCCGACAGCTTTTGTCCTCCAAACTTTCGGCGAGGAACGCAGTATCTGCAATGAACATGCTTGCCATCCCGGTAATACTCTATTCATTTGAAGTGGTTCCATGGGTACAGCACATATATTTGCAAATGGACAAGACCCTCTTCTTAAATTGGTCAGGAAACACGAAGAAGTGGGCAAAAGGGCGTTTCGGTACAAAGCAGCGGAGGAGGCTGCTTAAAAACTTGGCCTTGACTTCAATATCAGGGGTGCGCAAAATGCATAAAACATTATCCATCTCGAGTAGTCACTCCTAAAGGCCTGGATCAAGAAAGCACAGGATAAAAATGTCCGCTTACAGCTCCATGACAAGAGGATGCACGGCATCTTCCACAGAAATGTGAAGGATAAGTCAATGTTATATGAGCTTACGTTTGCTTTGCTCAAATCACCCGGATTGAAGTGGGGCACTGGGGGTTCCATTTTGGCATGTCAAAATGGTGTCATTTCCACTTTAGCATACCGTCTCCACGTTTTGAGCCAAGACATTCGCGATGATAGCTGCAGGGGGTGTCATGCACACCCCGAGCAACTAGAACACATACTATCTAGTTGACCAACTCATGCAGGAATAATTGACATCCAAAGACACAATATGGCGCTAGGAGGGCTTTATTGCCATTTCTCTCAATCTTACGGCATTAGACCTGACACCGCTCCACCAAACGCTCCTAGGGAAATAGATTCAATTGTCAAAAATAAGAAGTGCCGGTATATTCTGTTAAGTTAGTCATCCTGATCGTCGGTGCTTTCGGAGGTGCCAAGCTTTCACTGGTTGATAGCCTGCATCCCTGCGTATCAACAAAATGGTAAGACACTTGGCGGGAAAGATGCAGAAGGCAGTCGTCCTTGGGCCGATCCGTGTCCTCAATGTGCGCGAGACTTTTGCCGAATCGTCGTATTGAGTCCATCGCAGTCCGTAACCACCTATATCACGGTCATAACACATGGTTACAGTTGAAACGTTACCGCGATTTCGCCGGGAGCGGGTACAAATTTGTAGAATGGCACCCGCTCCCGGTGAAATCACGCAGTCTATATTACATTATTATTACATATTATTACTGAATATATGTTTGTTTGATTACATACATTATTTGAGTATTATAATAGAACAATGATGAAAATGCTTAATTTATTGATAGCGTTTGGCGAATTCTTGTGATATCACAACATTCGCTTGTGAATTTTGTATTCCATAATATAATTTCAGGTGAATATTGTGGTGCTGCTAAGTTCTATTTTTATTGAAATTTGTAATATAATGTGATCGTATGTGACTTTTCAACTTATAAATATTATATTTAGCTCTGCCTGTCCATAATTTAAGTGCATTTTGTTTTTTTTTTTGTTTAAGGGTATTACAACGCAATATTTGGCGGGAATTTTGTACACTCGTTTCTGTCGAGGGTCGTTTTTGATACTAAGGGTATATAAAAAAAGGTTTTCGAGCTGTTGAAATAAAAAATGATCGCAGATTGGGTGCAAAAGAACACTTTTTCAGATTAAAAATATCACCAAATTTTAAATCTAAAGTGCTTTCTTCCTTATGAGAAAAATAATGAACCTCTCTTTGAAGTGCATATTCCAATTTTTTATTATTTTTTCGTTATTTTAGAAGATCTGACCACCGTTTCGACAATATTGAGGAAGGCTTTACATGTCCATCGCAGGTTAAGTACGCTCGTCCGCAATTGGCTACATCAGCATCTGGGATTTGGAAGTACATAATTAATACTGGCAAGCATACCCAGACTCTTCGTCTTGAAAAATGCTCGTAAGTGTTTAAGGTATATGTTACAAGTAGTGAAATAATAGAAAGAACACATGATTGAAATAGTTTGTTATGTACCAAGGGGGTAAGGACCTTTTACGATGAGGGTGAAATCTTCAGTACGACCTGGAGGCGAGTGTGCATGCGAGAACCTGAAGCGAATAATGAAAATTTTACTCGAGTCGCAAAAGTCTGATCCCCCATGGTAGACACGATATTTTTGTGTTGCACGCAAATATAGCCGTTTTCTTACGCCTGCCAATTAGACATAAAATACCGGTTTTTATACGGTGTGATATATGCGTGAGTATAGAAATGCACTTCTACTAGCTAGGGAGCAACATTAGAATGTCAAAGATATAAAGTATACTGTACATTTATGGAGTGAAAAAGGCATTTTTTGTCGTGCACAAACATCGCGCGAATAGTCCGAAGGTTATAAACCTGCAATGAAAAGGGTCCGTACCCTTATACCTGCTATTAGATTGCTGTTCGAAAGTACGCTTCGTGCGAGCAAATTTTGTCAGTTACGGAGCGAAAAAATGACCGTTGGGTTCAAAGAGATGCCAACATTTCTCAAATTAAACGAATTTGATTTGAATAAATGACATCTTTTTCTGAAACTAAGCAGAACATCACTATGCAAATTTCAAATTATATCAATTATCCATTGGAGAGGAATAAACAAATGAATTTAATAGGAGATAACGAAAAAAAGTCATAAAAAATACGTAGAGAAAACCTTTAGAGTTCTATAGAGTTCTGTTCCCGCACCTATCCTAGAATGTAGTTTATGATGTCCTTTGATAGAAAATTAAAAATTCAGCTGCCCTAAACTGCCCCCTGGCTTTGTGCATGTCGTCACCGGCGACCTCGAGAACCCCCTTATACGAAGTTTCAAAATAATTGCTACATTTTTTAGCATACTCGTCCACCATATTTGATCTGCTATTTTGAATTTTGAATTTTTTACTTCAGATTTGTAATCAGCGACTTCAATAAACTTCCTTATACCAAGCATGAAGAGAATCAAACAAAAATTGCAGCATACTCGACCGTCATATTAAATCCGCCACCTCGTTTTCTTAAATTTGGACTTCTGATTTGTAGCCAGCAACCCCAAAACTACCGTGTAGTTTTGGCACAAGGATTCGCACCTTTCTATATGCAGGTGTAGACCTTCAGACTATTACTCTAACTAGCTCACCACTTTAAATAAAACCTCGATAAAACAAAAAGTTAGTCAGCTTCTGCTCCCACTTACTGAAGGGTTACATAGGATCGGATACGAATAAGATCTTTCTGCTTCTTTTTTTTAATCCCACATGTTGGTTTTGAGTTAAATTTGTAAAAAATTTGTGAAATATTAACCTTTGGAGTTTTTAAATACATTTTTTGGCTTTCCCGGAAAAGCTTCAATCCCGCATGCTGATTTTGAGTCAAATTTGAGACAATTTTGAGCAATTCTGGGTCAAAAGGCCTAAATTTTAATGTTTGTGCGTAGCACCGTCCTGACGATTATTTTTATCAGAGTCGAAATTATTTTTTCTTGCGTCAAAAACGCGAAACACATCTCCATGAAAAAGATGAAGTCAATAGAGCATAGGGCTTCCTGCGAAATCCCCAAAATCACTTGTTTTGTGTCAGCCCAGGAAGAAATGGTGAATTAAAAAGGATTACAACATGCTTAATTGGAAAAAGCTGTATTTTGATATATGTTTGTTATGAATTCACTTCCCTTTCCTAGAGAATTCAAAACTCGTCTTCATTGAAAATTTTTTAAGCAAATAGGCTTTAAATTATTTATTCCACACATGCATGTGTAGCGCGCACAGAAAGTTGCCGTGTATCACCCACAAGTATCAAAGCAATCCTCGGTAATGTGCGCATCGAAAATTCTATCACCTTCTTCCCCAGAAACCGGGTGAAAGTACTTTCTCCTCGCTAAGGAGTCAGCTGTTCCACAATCATCAGCACCATCAGCCAGGATAAATGATTATCTAGTGATGTACGGTCGGTAATACAGATTGATGCGCATTTTCTAAAATTGCTTTGACTTCAAGGTGTTGCAAACGTCATGTTTCTTCTCTCTCTACAGAAATAGAAGTGACATTTTCGTACGTATGCGAAATATATATCGCGTGCAGCATGGGAGGTAAATTGCTCTTTGCAAACAAGTGTGAAGTTTGCTTCAAGAGGTGAAGGTGTGCGATAGCTGAGGGCAGCAAACTTCACACTCGTTAGTAAAGACCAACTTACCTCTCTTGTCATACATTAAGCTTGTATTTGTTTATTTATTATATTTTTATTCTTTGTTTTTTTTTTTAGAAATCCGCAATCAAGGTGTTCCTTCATATCCGAAAACTATCGCTCTTCGTGTGTGCAAGTCTACAGTTATCACCGTTTACTAACATGGGATATAAAACTAGGTTTACATATGGACATATTTAAAGTACCGACTTGCTGCAGTTGTCATGTTCATGGCTACGCAGAAATATATCCTCCACATCAAAAGGATCCATATTCGAATATCAAAGAAACTTTTCCAGAAGTAGAGTTCGCCATCACAGATAAAAAAAACTATTTTGATGAGGTCATAAAACCCAGTAATGATGTTAATAAGTATAGCTCTCCATCATATTTCATCACATCCTTAGGATCTTATACAGAACAATCGCCCTCTTCTTTCGCCTCTGAGAATGGGTTTTCACACACTAAATCAAATACACCAATAATAGATATGTCGCAAAATCGTTCTACTTATATTGTTCCCGGGCTAAGATTGAAGAAACCAGCCTCTACTTCTAAACCTTACGATAAAGTTCCTCTACAGCATGCACCAAATACAAGAGCGCCTGGTTATACTGGAACTCTGACTAAAAGTACGCATGCAAATAGATCGAATAGGCCTTTCAGAAGAGATTCTACTTTTGATTTGGAATATTTGGATACTGGAAACGACACAACTTTTGTTATGGGGTGAGTAAAGGTTTGAACATCTTTTACATAACTGCGAGGAAAAATGGTCAGAATTGGCCTTACAAATTTACAGTACAGTCGAAACCTACTTCAATAACAAAAAGTTTGTTTAAATTAAAAACTTTGAAAATCTGTAATGAAACAGTGAGAGTCGTGGCAACATTGCACTCCATTCGAGCGGGATGAACATTTTTATTCTACCTCATGTATGAAAAAGTATTTTTTTTTAACCGCATGAAAATTGTTATGTTGTTTTGAATACAATTTTCATAATTTACTGCATAATTATAAATTACATGCGGAAAGATAGAGGTATTTAAATAACTGCAGCAGTTCTAGATGTACTATGAGCCTTTCATCATGATTTATAATATCGGGACTCGAATATATTAACAACAAATAAACTTTAAGAAAAGCGTTTCAAGGTTTCAAAGCTTAGACTAGGACTTTTCAAAAAAATACAGGCCTATTGTCGGCGGCTTTAAGAAGTTGAATTATTTGAAGACCTGATAAATTTGCATATTTTACTGTGATTCATGCAGTTAATTCTATAGAAAAAGCAGACAGTACTGTCACAGAAATTTGTCGCCATTTTTTCGGAAATAGTTTGGGGAAAGACGTATGCTAAAATGTAAAGGAGTTCGCCTCGTTTTGAATGGAATATATTCTAAAACTTTTTGATTGGTGGGTTAGTCATGATTCAAATTTACCGCCAACAAGCCACTAATCAAAAACTTCTTGCAGATATTCCACTCAAAATGAGGCGAACTCCTTTACAATTCATCGTACGTCCTCTCCCAAACCATGTCCGAAAATTCGAAGTTCATTTTTCATTCGCACGCGTATTGTCCTTACAGGATCGATTAGAGCAGATACTAGATGTGCACCTCTACATTCTTTTTCTCACTGATCAACTGTCCAGAATTATATGAAAACTTTATTTTGCTCATATAAATACGAGAAAATACCATATAAGACAAAACATTTAATGTTTCATATTTTCCCACAAACGAGACATTCCAGTTTGAAAAATCGTTTGTGCCTTAAAATCCCCTGCCTGTAAACGGAGGGTTAAATTTGTATTACGTTTCCCTCCTTCACACGCTCTACATTCTTTTCGTCCAATTTACATCTTTCACTGTGAAGCTAACATTTTTCAATTTTCACTTATATTCTCTACCATACAATTCCTTTTCTTACTGTAACAAAACTTCTTCTCGCCCTCTAAATATAAACTAGGAGACACCACTTTCACTTAGTTTATATGCTATTTTATGCTCAGCGGCCTCTATTCTTTTCTCCTCGCCACAGTCATTTACATAATTGTTTTTCACTTCTTCATAGTGACCCCTTTTCCCTTCATAATCTTCATCATCTAGCATCTTCATAAGACTTCATCAACTTTCTCCTTCCTTTTCCCTCCTTAGTGATTCTCTCGTTTCATTGATCTTTCATTTTTATTCTACACCACAAATTCTCTGCCACTAGCCACCTCCATTTCTATCTCCTAGGCGCAGACAACTTTTCTTCTTTCTTTATATTTTTCCTTCATACCCCCCACCGAAGTCTCATCTTCCGTTTCAGCTGACTGTGTCGAAAGCTCACTTCTTTCGCCCTTCTCTTCAATCAACCACCAGCGAGCTAATGATGCGATCCTTCCCTTCTTGGACTTTTATAACTATCATATTTCTTTCATTCTCAATACATCCCCATCTGGTATCTTCAGTCTTTACCTTCTGTCACATTATCTTCACATACAGTCTTTCCTCCTTCAATCTTTTCGCCTTTCCTTTCATCCACTCTTGCACTTCTTTCTGTCTCTCCGTCAGCTTATCCCACACATGCACTCCTTCCTCCTCCATCTTCCTTTCCTTCTTCCTATGATCTCTTCATTGCTTCTCGATGATCCAATTTACAATAATACCTTATCTTCAATCCATTTCCATCGATTCTATGTTTCGTGTTATCCTTAACTTCAAGGTTATAATTCCTGCAAGTACTTCGTCAACATTCATCTCCTCTAAATTGTTTTAAAAAAACACCCTTATATTTTTCAGTTCCAATCTATGCTTTCTCTTCTCCCTCTATTTACGATCCGACAATCTCCTAGGAACATTTGTTCACTTCCTTTCCTCCTGCCGTTTCTCCTTATTGGCTCATACCTTTTCTCTTGACTGCTTTTCTGCATTCTCAGTCTCCACTTCTTGTTTCTTCTCCATCTCCTTATCTGTCATCTATCCTTTTCAATTACTCATCCATTTGTTCACCCTCCTTTTTCTTCTCTTCAAGTCAGACTTTTCCACTCTCATGCTACTCTCTTCTACTGTGTTCCCTTCAGTTCCTATTTTTAGTTACATAAAATGCTTCATCAAATGATTAAAACTCTATATATTTTACTTTGTTAATTTGGTGGATAGTATCTGCTAAAAGTTTATCTAAGGATTTATATTTTTCATATATTCAATAATAATGTTTTTTCCCCGACTTCATTAAATGGCCATATTCGATGCGTGCAACGTGAAAGCAAAACCGTATATTTCAAGCCAAACATGAGTGCGCATGCATGCTTGTCCACGCGTGAAGAAGAACTGCGCGTACATGACCAACTGCACAATCGGACCCGTCACTTATTTAAAAAACTTGATTCCGCACCCGCTATTGCACGCATATTAATATGGCTATTTTAGTGAAGTCGTGAGAAGAGTATCGTATGCTACACGGGAGGAAGTAGATGTTTACTATTAGAGTGTCCAGCGATTTTGCTAGATTTATCAAATATGTCTGCTGCACTAGCTTTTGGATTGGAACCTATAGATCTAAAATACTTGAGGGGAATTTGAATGATGCTATTATCGCTTATTTTGATAGATATGCTTTTCTTCTGTAACCTACCACATTATTGATTAAATCTGTAAATGAAAATAATCAGAAGTAATTATTTTATAAGATACTTTGGTAGGTCATGATAAATCTTGCATGGTTTCATAATACTAATTTCTAAAGGCAAAAAAAAAAAGAATTTTTAAATGTTCAATCCGAGATGGGATAAAGAGAGTAAAAGTAATACAATTAGGTAAATACATTGTGCTTACCTTATAATTAGTTAGCGGAAACTAGAAAACGTTTCCTTGTAGATTCCCCAGTGGGCACAAAATTTGGCGACGTCTTTACGATATCATAAAGACACCTTAACGACATGGACGTAGGATGTCTTAAAGTTGTCGTCAAGATATCGTCAAATTTGGTGCCCACTGGGTCTACATAGTTTTCGTTAAGTATACAATTTTTTTTAATTTTAAAATTGCAGCGTCATAACCTCAAAATTTTTAAGAATTGTTTGGCTCGTCTATACGTATAAACAGATTTTCATATAAGAATACGGTTTATGAAAAACGTATATATTTTAGAGTATACAATCGAACTTCGAAAACTCGAACCACCAAGTTACATGTAGTCCTACTGAAAAGGCTTACATAGTCAACTACATTGGAACATACGTGAGAACCCATATGGGATCTTTTTTTGAATTCCTCGCTCAAATTACTATCTGAGATCTGATGGCAAATACTTTATGAGTTTTTCACATGGGTTCTTATATTAATACCGTTATGGAAACCTATAAATTGCTCTTACATAAAATCCCACATGGGATTATAACTTTTTGAAATGAAATATGCTTTAGAAGTTTTGGGTGCATAGTCGGCAATCTTAAAAACCCCAAAAAAATATTGCACAGCCGTAGCATCCATAGAAAACTACTGCGAACTCCTTAAATATTAATTGCAAACCGATCCTCGTAGGAACCTTAATGAAAACCCATGATAAGAACCGTTATAGATTTCCATCCTATATTCTTATATCAGATCTTAATTAGAGCGAGGAATTGAATCAAGGATCTCATGTGGGCTCGCACGTAGGTTCCAATGTAGTTCACTATGTAGGCTATTTCAGTAGGGAGGCAAAGGTCTGCAAATATCAGGATTTCTAACAATTGAACGAGTGCATGTTTGATATTAAGATTATTCCTCGTAAGAAAAATTTGTTGGCCCTGAAAAGGGCCGATTGTAAAAAATATAATAATCAGGATCAAAAGTTACTTTGTGGATGCAGCCTTACTAGTTGAAGCTAACTTGCTCAAATGAGTGTAAAAAATTGGGTTATTTTTTACTGCTCTGATCTGGTTTCCTTGTCGCAGAAATCCCGAATCTTGTCAAGCTGGGTGAAAATTTTCTGTTGTACATCATCACGTTCTTGGATAAATTTCTGAAGGACGTCCAAACCTGCACTAGCTTCTATTATTGTTGTAGGTGAAATAACATCATCTGTGGATTCGTCTACTTCTTCTGATTCTTTTGACTCTCAAGCCCCTTCCATACACTAAAAAATCCAAGATTAAACTGACTTATAGTAAATAAAAAAAGTACTACACTACTGGATAAATAGAAGGGTCAATCCATTTGCAGAATATCAGTAGGGGGTTGTATAATTTGTAGGCCTTGTTAATGAAATATAAAAAGATTATAATTTTCAAAAATTCAAGTAATTCTTGACAGAAAACTTATATTCTTTGAAATCTCTTTATCAGTAAAATCTTCTGCTATAAATAGCTGGCTATAGACATTTACAAAATCTTCAAAAACTACATTTTTCAAGTCTATTCTGGTCTGAAACTGAGACCACTCTTTAGAAAAGTCTTCTTCAACATTGCTCATTGTAGTATGTTGTGCTTGCTTAGTTTTCGTAACTCCTGCCTTCCGAAAAGAGTTGGCGATTGTTTCACTTGTTACATCTTCCCAAGCTTTGTTTAATTCATAGATCGCTTCGTGGCAGATTAATGGCACGATCTTTCTTGCCTTCGTCCATGAAGTTGAGTACTCTTCTAACAGTTCTTCTCCTGTAATTAACTTTAAGATTTTTTATGATGCCCTGATCCATTGGCTGCGATTTAGAAGTCGTGTAGGCAGGCAAGTGAACAATTTTTACAGCCTTCAACCTTTGAATCTATACTTTTGGGTGAGATGGACAATTGTCGACAAGATTAGGACCTTTCTTTTTTCTTGATCAAAATTTTTATGAATTTTTTTAAGTTAAGACTCGTAAATTAAACTTGTCATGCATGCTTTCTTATTATTATTCTCATAAGTCACTGATAAGGACGTGACTCCTGCAAAACAACGTGGTTTTTTTTATTTGCCAATCACGATAAGTTTAAGTTTCTCTGTTCCGGACATGCTGGAACCAACCATGAGAGTGATACTCCCTTGCTTCTTTTTTTCTCCATGACATTTACCATTTTTGAAGGCCAGCGTCCAATCCGGAAACCACTTAAAATAAATGCCATTTTCATTAACATTAATAACGTCATCCTCCGTATATTTTTCCTGTAAGCCAGGTAACACATCCGAATGATATATTTCTCAATCTACATCTGACACTGAAGCACTCTCACCACTAAAAACTTTGTGCATAATTCAATTTCTGTTCTTCAAATTGTCTAACCACCCAACACTTGCTTTGAATTCCTTATGTCCCAAATCACTAGCAAATTGTTCAGCTTTCTGTCACACTATTGGCCCTGGAATAGGAACGTTTTCATTCCGAGTACGTCGTATCTAATTCAGAGTGCACTTTTCCAGGTTTGAAAAAGAAGAAAGCTTCATTCGTTTTCGATCAGGTTGAAATGAAGAGTTTTCAGCTTCAGAAATAATTTAATCTTTCTTCTTCATAATCGTGGACAAAGTATTGGTGGAATCCCGAATGCTGCTGCAATGTCTTTTTTCTTCTTCATACAAAAGTGTCAGAGCCCTGTGGCATGTTAAATTGTAGCGACATGACTGCGAATTTGTACGAAATTAAAATTGGGTTAGTTTCGCGTAGTATATACGTATATGTACATTTCCTAAGCCCGGCAAATTCAAATTTTTAGAATGCACATTTGTGCAATCAAATTATTGTATATTGTACTCAAGCCTTGAATTTCTGATCTGAAGTTGATAAAGTTGTTACCTCTTTGTATGTATGTATTATTTCTAATAGTAAACGGTTATCAAGATAAGGTTCCAATTCTAAAATTTCAACGTTATTTAAATCGAATTCAAAGTTATGTGCAAAGGCATGAGCATGTTTAGCTATGGCCGTGTTGATTACGTTTTTTACAATAGATCTTTCGTGTTACCTATTCCTTGTGTGCAGATACTTGCTGGTTATACCAATGTATATTTTTTACAATTCTTACATATATGTTTATAAACGCAGTTACATTTGGTGTAAGTTTTGAATATGTCGTAATAAAACCATTTTTTAAAGTTGCTATCTTTAGGTTGCGTAGATATAGTTTTTCGTGAATTAATGATATGTTTGTGTCTTTCAGCGATTTTAGTTTTTGAGAAATCAGATGGATAACCATTTTTTCCAGCATTTCCTGCACAAGATCTAAGTTCTCTTTGTGAAATCTAACATCAGCCAGTTTTATAGCTCTATCGACTGAACCATCAATACTACTGATTTTATGATGGATTGGGTGACAAGAGTTGAAGTTCAAAAATCTGCCTGACCAAACTGGTTTGCGATAACAGTTGGTTTTAATCTTATTGTTTACGATTTTTAATCCTAGATCCAGAAAGTTTATTTCACCATCTTTAGCCATTTTCATGGTAAATTTAAGTTTAGTGTCAGCAGTATTCAATTTATTTAGAAATTCTTTAACTTTATTTTTCGGTAGGCAAATTAAGGTATCATCGATATAACGGAAATAGAAAGTGACTGGTTATTAAAGTGATTTAAAAATTTGGTTTTCAGTGCCTTACATGACAATATTTGCTGCAGCAGCTGATATTGGAGATTCCATGGGGAACCCGTAAATTTTTTGGCAAAATTTACCATTGAACTGACAATAAGATTACTCTAAGCATAGTTTCAGAGCTTTATCAAAGTCTTCTTGAGACAAAAAAAAGTGGGGTTCAATTTCTTTCCAACGTTTACCTATTTCGCCTCTGATTAAATTCCAAGAGATATTAGTGTACATGGACAAGATATCTAGAGAGATAATAATGAAGTATTTTGGTACTTCTATTTTATATATTTCATTTTTTAAATCCCAACTATCTTTTATATGATAGTCAGTTTTCTCCACAATTTTTTGTAAAGACTTTGCTAGAGATCTAGAAAGGCAATAAAATGGCGAACCGGGAAAAGAGATGATATGTCTGAGTGGCGTAAAGGTCCAGAAATAAATTTGTGTGTGTTTTTTTTAAGGAACTGTACTCAATGTACACCGTTTTCTTTATTCAGACCAACAAGGCATAAGGACAAGAGTATAACTGCCTGAATCTAGTCGTGATAGGACTTATATGGCTACCTTTCTAATAGTTAGGTGGGCTCTTGGTGACCTGGTTACACTCCCTTTTCTAAAATGTATTTAGTCTTCTAAATACCTTCATTACTTCGAACATTAAAAATTTTGCTCATAACTAGAAAAACGAACTATTCGATTCTTCAATAATGGTTATTCGGTGGGTGTACTTGTATATGTTACTACGCGTGAAACTGCATTCGTATTCACTCTTGTTTTTACACAAAGAAGGAATATTTTCGGAGGTATACGTTATTTTATCAGGTCGAGTATTCCACATTTATAGAATAAATAAATTGTAATTAAAGTTATTGCGGAGTATGTTAAGTAGTTTAACCATTCTAATGATTTTCCAGTCCAGGTATATCGTCGAGGCTTCATCGTAAGCGTAACAACTCATCGTTGTCTAATTATTGTAATTGTATGAATCTGTCTTTTAACATTTCTAATTCTTCTTTATCAAAATTTAATTCGCAGATCACATTTACAGTAATTATTTCATTGGAAGAGTAAGCGTTTGGTAATTTTAAATCGATATTGCCTGAATGTAATTCACATCCTGCTCCGGTGATTAATGTTGCTCGGTTTATTTTTATCGTTTTTAGTTCATCAGGACATAATGCATAGATTTCTAGTTTGCTAGTGGGTATTATTACGTATTTGTTTTATACGGAGATGTTTGCTTCTTTGTGTACTAAGTAGGGTGATTTGGTGCATTTAACGTCTGCATCTTGTTTAAGTCAGTAGGTGAAAAGAAATCTTGGTAACTAATAAGGTATTCGTGGTCTGGTATAATTGCTAAAAAAGTTTCGAGTATGCGCTCAGGTAAGGGTATAATTCTTTCATTTATACCTCCTCTGTCTCTACAACTGGTATTTCAACAATGTATCTAAATAATCCTTGGATAATGGCTACTTCAACGTTACTAATGTCAATTATGTGATGATAATTATCTGCGGTATTATCAAAGTGATACTTTGTTCCATGTTCTGTCTCGAATTCGTAGATGGTTTTTCTTAATATTCTAAATGTCAAAATTTATGGATGTACAATGCCGTGATTTCCATTATTAGTTGCATTTATTACTATGTCTATGTCTTTGTTTCATTCGTCGATAAGGAAAGTCCTCATAACCAATTTATTATCTATGAAACTACTTTTCGTGTTGCTATTAACACTTTTAGTTAGCTCACGTGCAGTCTCCTCTTCTTTGTTGAATCTGTTGATCAATCCTTTATAATCTGCAAACGAAGAGTAGAGTAGTGATTTTAATATTTTGGTGTAATTATTTAGTGCTGTTGCAATATTCTTATTATCCATATATATTTTATCGAATTTGCTGTTCATTCAGTCTAAGTAACCATTACTCAGGGTGGCGAAAAGTGTTTTTGATATGTTTCCTACAAAATTGGCTAACCTTCTCTTAGTTCCCTTGTGTTTTCCAAGCAATTTACTAGTGATGTCTTCTTTTTGCTGTAATCTTCCTAGACGTAATTCTATCGTGTTTATTTCGTGGGCTTCATTGCAATCACGATTACAGACTTGACCTGCCAATTGTACAGTTTTTCTTATACTGTGGAGTCGATGTCGAGTCTTTGTTAAGTTTACTCGAACTATTATGGTCCAAGTGTAATGCTATAAGTGTGTTTTTCCTATATCTTCGATGTAAAGGTTACCAGAGAGTGTTTTTGTAGTTAAATTGACAGTTACTGTGTGTAGGAGGCCCAAAAAGAAGATAATCAGCATTTCTTCAATTAATTATAATAAGGCATTAGCTCGTTTAAATAGATCCTTATTCGCTCGTTATTAAAAAGAATAATATAATAATTATTAATTTCTCAAGTATTACTGCTGGCCCTTTCCAGCTAGGTGCTAATTCTTCCTTACAGTGATTGACTCATTTAACTGGATCGCCGGGTTCATGTATTCCTTGAGGCAATGCTATGTGTGAGTCTTGCATTCTCTTGTACTTTTCTTCTTGTACTTGTATTTTTTCTTTGGCTCTTCTGAAGTATTCTTCATGTCTATTTTTTCAGAGCTGCATTAAATCATCGTATCGTAAGCTGGGCGTGGTTGCTAATGAGGATGATAGATTGACGTCAGTTCTGTCAAATGTTGCTTGGAAAGGTGAGGTTCCAATTTCTTCATGATTGATTGTATTTTAACTGAAAGTGATACTCTCTCTAGGCTACCATCACTTTGTGGGTGGTAAGTTTTAGTTTTCATATGATTTATCTGGATGAGCTTTTCGAGGTTTTTAATAAGTTCTGATACGAATTTTATACCTTGATCAGTTAGAATATTTTTTAAGGCTATGAATATATAGATAAAGTGATCAAACAGTTCTTCTATTATCGATTCACTTTCAGCATTCTTTAACAGAATAAGCATCAGATATTTCGTTAATTGATCCTGTATGCTAAGTATGTATTCGTTGTCTGAGGTAGTGATAGGTAATGAGCCGAATATATCCATCACTATTTTGTCATTAGGATCGACTGGTATGGCGGGTATATTAGCCTCGGCTCTCCTTTTTATTCTGGTTGTCTTTTGCAACTGACATACTGGACATTTTTGTACGAACTTTATCACATCATTCTCCATTCCTTTCCATTCACCTAAATGTTTTGCTTTATCTATTGTCTTGTTTTTACCGAAGTGTTGGTTCATTTAAGAGCCATGCGCTTCTTTTATTATATCCTCCTTCTCTGCTACCGTTAGTTCAGATTGAGGTGAATAACTAACATAAAAATTGAGGATTTCTTCTTGATTGCGTAAGAAGTTGAGTAACGTTTCCAGGCGAATCTTTTCTATGGGCGTAATCGTCGGATCGATGAAATGGAGGCGTACAATGCCCAATCAACTATTTTTGAGTCCGTTTATGACCTCTTGTGGTTTAGTTAACCATATTCTTTTATCACAGGGCGGTAGTACTTCTTTAGATCCATCATCCGAGGATCTTTTCTGTATTTTTCCATAGATTTGCTCCTGCATTAGGTTTCTTTATTAGTCTGGTGAGAGTTCTATTAGTCACCCAACGTAAGTACACTTGAAATAGATTTCTGTCATATAAAAGATCTGCTTGCTCCCTTATTGGTGGAAATGTGTCGATGTCTTGTTCTTCGTTGATATATATTGAATGAGAGGTTCATGGTTCTGCAGCGTCTTGTTTTTTATTAAAATTCTCTTGTTCTGTGGAAAATGGAGGAGTTTTCAGATCTCCTTCTCTTGATGAAGGAACCCCTTCCAAGTCAAGCAAAAGGTTATCTGGATCTTCGGTATTTAGTCGCTTAGATCCATAGCTACTTGTCGAGTGTCTTCTGTTTCTTGCAAGGGAAATAATCGTGACAGACAGTCTGCAAATTTCTTTTCTTTTCTTTTGATATACTCTATTTCTTTGTAAGTGACTTCCTCTATTCGTATCCTCCAGCGAATGAGAAACTGACGAATGCTTTGAGTGGCCCATACAATTGCCAATAACTCCTTTTCTATGGTAGAATAGTTTTTTTCCACCCGATTGAGGGTTCGTGATATGGAACAGCAAGGGTGTCCTTCTTGTGAAAGTACTGCTCCCAGACAAACATTTAAAGCATCAGTGGTTAGTGCAAATTATTTATCGTAATCTGAGTATCTTAATACAGATGCTTTACAAAGTAATTCTTTTAGTTGTTTGAAAGCTTTGGTATGCTTACTCATCTAAGAAAATTGATGGCTCTTTTTTATTAACTCTGTTAACTGTTTAGCCATGTGGGAGAATTTTTTTTATGAATTTACGATAATACCCAGTTAACCCTAAAAGTGATTGTATTTCGGTGACATTCTTTGGTTGTTTTTTGTCTCTTATAGTTTATATTTTAGCGGGTATCACTCCTTCAGCTTTTATTAGATGTCTTAGGTATTCCAACTCTGGCCGTAAATATTCACATTTATCAGTTTGCAGCTTTAATTCTGTCTGATGTAGTCGCTCTAATAAGAGTTTTAAATTATTGTCATGTTCTTGTAAAGTACTACCAAAAATAACGATCTCGTCCAAGTAAACAAGGCAATGCTCCCCTGCTAACCCTCTTAATGCATTATCCACTATGCGCTGGAAAGTAGCGGGTGCATTTTTTAACCCAAACGGCATTTGTGTGAATTCAAAATGGCCATTGGATATGAAGAAAGCCGTGTCTTTTATAGATTTTTCAGCTATAGGTCGTATAACACCTTTATCGTACAGTTCACCCATTTGTCTTTCCACTTCTTCTTTGTGGCATTCAGGTGGTCTGTAAGATTCAATGTTGATGATTTTGCCGGTTTTTAGCACTATCTTTTATTTTTAAATCTATATCAAGCAATAAAGATTGATAACAGCGAAGATAACGAAAGGTCAATAAAGGAAATAGAAAAATAAACATACCTGGTACAAGTCGAAAATCAAGGAGAAAGTCAAAGTAAAAATCCAGCAGAAAGTAAAATACACGATTTAACATAAATAAACATCAAGAGAAACCAAATAATCATATGAATAAATAAGGGCGAAAGCCCGATATCCCACTTGCAACGTGAAGACGAGTGACTGCACAACTGAAGGAAATTACGAGAATTCAAAGAATAAAACAGAAAGTGGTGAATGGGTCGACAAAGTAGAATATGACTTTAACGTCAAAAACTGTCTAAAGAAAGAATCTTTCCGATGATATAATACAGAATATGTTTCTGAATCTAATAAAAATAAAAAAGTATCTTATGTTGAATTCACAATTTGTCAATACATGAAAGGTTTATCGGAAAAAATTGAACAAGTTCTAAGGAAGCAAAAAATCAAACAAACTAACCAATAGCTTCTCAAAATTTTTGAACAATCTCAAAGATCCACTCTCGAAAAAAAAAATTTCCAGAGTTGTTTACAAATACAATTGCGCTGTCTGTCCGTTTTCTTATGTAGGTGAGACTGGCAGACCTATAGAAACCCGTAGTCGTGAACATAGATATTCCTTCTCCCATCCTGATGAAGCTGCTCATACTGCTCTTACTAAGCATTATATTGATACTGGCCATAACTTTGATTTGGATCATTTTGAAATTCTATCATTGGAAAACAATAGAGCTCGTAGAAAAATAGTTGAAAACTTTTTTAAGCATAAAGTACATAATACAGTTAATCTTAGATGGATTAATGTCAAATTATAGGCAAATTTTAGCACCTACAGTGGCAGTCACATTATTATTAAGAATTAAATATTCCATAACGGAAATAGATCTTATCACATCTGAAAATTGATAAACCAAAAGGGGCAGTTTTGAAAATAAGAAATAATAATGAAACTCGTATATTAAATACGGATTTCAGGTTAGGAGTTTCATGAAAGATAGCGTGATCTTTTAAAAAGTTCAAAAGCGAATGCTGCAACGCATGCCAATCAGGAAAAATGAAATATTTATAACTATTGTAGTACAATTAAAGATTCAACATTCACTAAAACTATTTACATGATTTTTATGCAGTGTTTCAAATATAATAAAATCTATTTATTACATCGTGTCACACACTAACTATAAGTAACTGAGTAATAAATTAAGCTTCCATTTTTATCAAAATTGTAAATATGAACTCATGAAAATTCAACAGGTGCAAGGCGAAGTACATTAAATTACTCATTTTATAAAATTCGTATATTAGAATCTCAAAACCTTTTAGCTGTAATACCAAATCTACCTACCTGTGCTGTAATATAATTACCAACACATCTCTTCCTTTCTAATTGACTTATTTAGCTAACTTCTTGAGATCCACATATTTATAAATAGAGGTTAGGAGACAGTAAACAAACCGGGCCACGTGCATGCGCATATAATCAGTTGTATGCTCTGCTACTGTACCGTACGGGAATTATGCGAGCAAAATGATGAAGTTTAGCCTTTTTTAATATTTAAAAAAAAATTAAAGATTTTAATCATGAACAGTCACCCAATTATTAAAGAAAACGCCGCTGAGCAAGTAACGGAATGGTTTTCATAATTTTTTAATTCCGAAACTGGTTTTTAACACACGGCCTACTTTAATAGAATCTTGTATTAAAC
The DNA here is from genome assembly GCA_011634705.1 of Andricus grossulariae. Taxonomy (NCBI): domain Eukaryota; kingdom Metazoa; phylum Arthropoda; class Insecta; order Hymenoptera; family Cynipidae; genus Andricus; species Andricus grossulariae. The sequence continues at coordinate 3,497 of JAABKJ010005836.1, read as the reverse complement.
GCTACGCCTATTATTTCTGTATTCATTACTTATCTGCATCTACAATATTTTACTAGACAAAATGACGTACGTTAATGACGTCTGAAATGACAAAAATCGAGGGACAGACTTTAAGGTTCTTACAATATTAGTTATTTGACTTGAAATATGTGCATAAATTAAATTTATGTTTATCTAAAGTTTACAAACTTGTCCATTTTGTAGAGGATGATAATAAGTATTTATTCAATTTAAAAAGAAATCAGTGCGAGTTTCTAAGTTAATGTTATATCATTAGAACTTGAAGTTTGCCTTCAATTTCACAATTACCCAGATATGAAAATCATTTATTTTCTGAAGTTTACAAACCTCTTACAGAATTGTAATTTTCATGTCGTTAGTTATATCCCAGTAAAAAGAAACTAATTGAGGTGAATTGAGATGAATTCGCTAGAACCTACGTGAATCTCGCTTTGCGGCAATCTCGAATTGGAGCAGGCTATGAATTCTTCTAAATTCAGAAATAAGTAATTCAATCTTCAAATGTGCTAATCGCCCGAATTCGGTGAACAATTTTTAGGGGACCTAATTCATTTGAATGTGTCAGCACGAATCAACTTCAGGGTCAGCCAATTCATGTTAATTCGCGAGATTTTAAGTCAAGCTTCAATTCTCCTGAATTCATCAGCACGTATACAGTTAAAGGCTGACCTATTCAATCGAATTTGTAAGCTATAACCAACGCGCTGGGCATAAAGGATCCTTTGAAAATAAATATCAATGAGTCCCGTAGCTCAGTGGTCGCCCTCTGGGCCTATGCACTTAGGATCGCTGATTCGAGTCTCGAGGCATGCAATTTTTATTGATTTTTTTCGAAATGACCTTGACCACGAATTAAAACTAATTTAAACTTATTCAATTCACGCTGGCTGAATTCGTTTAAACGAATCAGAAAGCGAAATTCGGGCAAATTCCAAAATGTTAATTCGCCGCAAGTCGGAAACTTCTTTTTGGATTTTCGCTTCGACTTTCTCTTCGATTTTTAACATGTACCAGGTATGTTTGTTTCTCTGTTTGCCTTATTGATCTACCGTTTTCTTCGCCGTTATCAATCCTTATTGCTTGATATAGATTTAAAAATTGAGGGCCTCCTTTTATGAGACTTAATAAATGTTTTTTTGACTGATGTGTGTCCAAAACAGTGACCCAAACGTTTCAAAAAGAATTATCGACTTTTTTTATGTTGACCTACATATCCATGACTTGCTTCACTATTTAGTGTGAAATAGATGTTTTTTATAGAAATATTCTAAGTAAATTGCCTCATTGGACAAATGTTTGTCATTTCCCATTACAAATTTTGACCCAGTCTTCCTATTTCCTGAATCCTGTTTTCATTTTCTTTTACCAGTATCAAAATATTGAGTTCTATGCTGGAAAGTTTACCTATGATTGTTTGCAATACTTGTTCTGTGCTGCTGGAAATAGGAGAATTTGCTTGAGACATGCTTGTTTCAGAAGTGAAGCGGTTTTCTATCGTTAAACGTTCGTCACTGTCAGTATCAGTTGGAGAGTTGTAAATCCTTAAATTTTCCCTATACTCGTTGAACGTCAGTGTGCTTATTAAATAATTTGTTCATGTGACGAGTGTTCAATGTCACGTTTTTTTGTTGTGTGCTTATTACTTTGGTATTCGCCGACTAGTTGCTATAAACTAGTCAACCATATCAAAGTACTAAAATAGTTTGTTGACGATAAGATGTCTGGAGTGCAAGGACTATTTGAACGTAAACCGATAAACTTGACCCCATTGGAAATAGAATTAGCTTTGAATCTGTTGCCGTCGCCTTCCTCAGTCCATAAAGGGGATTCATACGCTTCTTGGTTAGTTAACCTAATAGTGTGTTCTATGCTTACTTATTCTGTTCTAATTTCCTGGCTGGGTCGTTGGCAGCAACCATCGGGATGATGAGTCTTCTTTTCGTTCCTCTGTATAGGCTGTACTGTGTTTCTCTTGTCACTGGAACTTCCTTGATGTCATCTTCTTCTAAGACTTACCGCCCAATTTGGCATGCTCTAGGTCTTATCATCTATGTGACGAGCCCACTTTTCTGTTGTTAGGTTTTCAGTAGTAACCTTTCGTAATATAGAAGCTACTTAATTCACTCGCTAGTAAGTTATTTTCTTACTTACTCTGTCTATCGGGCTATGCCCTAGCGATAGTCCGGAGTATTCTTTTGTGTCGGAATCGTATATTTCCAGTTTTCAGTACAGTAAGCTTTCGTAATATAAGAGCTACTTAGTTTACTCGCTATAAAGTTACTTACTTCCTGGCTCTGTTATAGGGCTATGCCGTACTGATAGTCCCGAGTTTGTTTGTTTTTCAGGGCCGTTAATGACATCGTTACGATGGGCAATTAATTTTAAGTAACTTTGGCAGTCCGTAAAAACGCGGTGCAGTCTTACATTCAGTCATTGTAAGCCAGAGAATCGGTGCTGCGAACCATTGCTTACAATTTTAAAATCAGAAAAATCGTTTATCTTTAAATAATGATTCTCGAATAATTTTGACGAGCACTTCACTTTAAATTATAAAAAAGAAAACTTAAATTCAATTGTTGCACATTTGTGGTATTTTCATCCGCAAATTTTAACGAGCCACAATGCGCGCGAACGAACATTGCAGAAAGAAAGAATATGTGGATTCCAATAGCTTTGTAATGTATCGTAAAGGAATCTTGGGCGAGCCAGCAGACGAGCGAACTAATCTCAAAGAAAGCTTTAGATTCTATTACTATACACCTTGCTACAAAGGTGCATTTAAAAGTAAGAGAAGGCAAGTATTACAATTATCCATGCACTCTTACGAACCACAATGCGCGCAACGAACATTGCAGAAAGAAAGATATGCATGGATTCAGATAGCTTTAGAATCTATAACAAAGAAATCTCGAGCGTGCCAAGAGACGGGCGAACTAATCTCAAAGAAAGCTTTTGACTTAATTTTTATAATCATAGCTACTATTATTCCCTAATGTTAAACTAAATTAAAAAATATAAGCATCCTTTATTGTGAAGAAACACAAAACTCACTTAATCCCTTGGTTGTGAAGAATAAGGTAAAGAACTATATAAGATGACATTTTAACACTGAACTACCTTTAAATCTACTACGTGTGATCTCCTCTGGAGCGCAAATTGGAAAGTGACCTCGTCGAAACGAGCGTCGAGACCTGAGTTACGAACTAAGTGGAACCAGTGCATGATCCAATGAATACATGGTCTAGCCACGCGCAAGCGAAAAAATCTGAGCCAATCAGAACCCACCACTTAATTTCTTCATCTTGGATAAATAAGGCGGCAAATGTGAGTGATTTCAAAACGTAAAATGTCAGAATTAAAATTTCTTGTAATGTAAAAATATAAAAATACTTCAATTATAATCAAATGTATTGTAATGTTGAAAATGGGTACAGGAAAATACGGATTAACTATAATTTTAGGTTATGTGTTTCATA
>JAABKJ010005835.1:0-22598 GCA_011634705.1 Andricus grossulariae | reverse complement strand
TCCGAGGATAGGCGATCGCGGTTGTGGGCTGTTTCCCACCATCTCCGCCACAGGCGTGCGGTCTCCTTGTAGTACTTCGTGTGTAAGACCATACTATACAAGAACTATTTTTTACCATTTTCTTCTAAATACATGACCAATTTTATTTTCAAACAATTAAAATACTCGAATTCTGTCTTTTATCTTTCATATTTATTGCAATCACAATAATATAATTTAAATTTAAGAATATGAGGAACTTAACCTGCAAACCTGTTACAAGTTCAGCTTTTTTTAGCACTATTAAGTTGCTTCCGGCAACTTAAACATTGCCTCAGTTGAACAAAAATACGTTTTTCTATTTCACACTAGCCCACTTGTGTACCTGGAACATCATTTTCATTTAATTTCATTCCGTCAAAAGGTATAATTGTATACATTTTTACAAAATATGAGCGGAACTTTCATACTATGCGGGATGCATATGGCAGCCGCACATGCGAAAATAAATTTCCGATATTTAGGTAAAATGGTCTATTATTAATTAAATTATTTGAGCAAAGTGAAATTATTATTTTTTATTGTATAATCACTGACTCGTTATTTCAGTATATTTATGAATAATTTAATACGTCTGTTTGCTGGGTATTTAAATTTTTTGTTAATTTCAAATAATGGTTTAGCATTATAATAAAATTTGGTTCTTAATTAATAAAATGTGGCTCTTAATTCTGCACTTTCAATCAAAAAAACAACATAATGTAACATAATGAAATACAAATAATGGACTCTGGTGGTAAATAATTGTGCAGTTTGCAGTTTGTGCAAATCGTAACTCCTCGAGTAGATGCTTCAATGATGAATCATTTTAGAAATTGCTACCTTTCATCATTTATCGAAGCGCAACGTGCACCTTCAAAGTAACTCTTAGGTGCATCCGCCAAAAAGGCGCAGTTATTAGCGCATGTTTTTCACATTCACTGAAATTCTCTTATTCCATTAGATCGGCAATCTCCCACCTCATCTCTGCTATGACAGTAGATCTATCGGATTACAAATATCACATAGAGTACTTCAATATTCTTGTTTTAGAAAAAGGTATCTGGATATATTATTGTGTTAACTCGATAATTAATATTATATATATTCGCGTATTTATACGATCTATTATTTATGTAAAAGTAATGCTAGTTGTCAGATTTTGAGGTTAGAAAGTTTAATTATCCCAGAATATTTATGGCGTATATTTTATTTCAATTTAAATGACATTAAGTATTTTATTAGTTGTCTTGAGTTTTAAGTAAAGCTTTTTTTTTTTACAATTCAGTATGTTATGTGAAAAACCTTTTTTCTTACGTTTCTTGATTATGGCAGAAGCGACACGGCACTGAATTTTGCTTATTCGCCATTCACTTTCAACTCCTGCACACTCACCACATGAATGACTGCTAAACTTTTTCCCTTATTCAGTGTTTCAGGGTGAAAATCGATTGAGTGACTTATAGCTTGAAATCCTGTTTTAATTAAAATATTCATCATCAATCCGCTTGTTGACATTGAACCGGTATTTTTTAAGGTTATGTTCATAACCAACAACGAAACTAGAATGGGTTTAGATGGAATGAAAAGACCAATTTTTCACGAAATCTTTTTGCAGGAAAGTTTCCTCTATTATTTTGCTTCGTTTTAAAAAATGTTATATACGTTTTTGAAGCAATCATTTATGCATTTATTATATTTCAAAACAATGCACACATGCTATCTTATGCAAATTTCAAATTTCTATCCCTGAGGGATTTTAGGCTTTGGCCGCCGCGGGCGCTGCCTATCATATCCGGTAAATATCAAGGTCATGTCCATACTCAATAAACAATTATTAATTATAGTTGGATGAAAAATTATTATTAAATACGGGTTACGTAGTTATTAAAGTAAGGAATCATTCATTTAAAGAAAACTACTATTAATTTGGAAGTAACTACTGTATACTTTTTATTTGTTTAAGATAAAAAAGTCAAGCTTTCTTTTGCGGCTGTTAAAAAACGTTGAATAAACAATTAATTTATTCCAAAAATGTTTTAAAATGTTCATTATTTTATAAATAATAAAATCGGTTGAAACGGTGTAAAAAGCCCTTTCTGAAACCCTAAAGAAATGTAATCGCGTAATTAGAAAGCAAGTTACAAGCTTTTGAAACTACCTGTGCAGGCGTTGGGGTAGGACATTTAAACCCCCACTACTTGCAGAGGGATGGTAATCCTGATCAATAAATGAGTGGATTAAGTACTGTTGGGTAGACGAACATATTCCCAGAATTTGAAGAAAAACGAAGAACATGACTTTTAAAGTTGGTGCAGTTGAGAAATAATGCCCCGTCAATACTAGAATGAAATATTTTTTAAATACCAAGCGGTACTTATTGTGTGTGCGGGGGGGGGGGATAACAGTTCTTCATGTTACGCAAAAATGATCAAATTAAACAATTTTTTTCTCTGTACACTCACTTCTATTTAGCCCTTCGTTTGGCACATGGTTCCAGCCAGACCTTGTGCGATTAAAATTTTTTTTTTTTTTTTTATTTCTGATTGAGCTAGCGACTTGAAACTCCCTGACTTCCTAAAATTTAATTAGCTATTACTTACGAAAAACATTTCAACTATACATGCCATACAAGGATAATTACAAGGATATTTATTTGAATATACTTCGGTTTGGCTCATGTGGACTGGCCAGACCCCTATATATTTTATATGGGAATGTATGCTTTACATTTTACCGCGTTTTTTGAAGTTTCTCTTGGTATATTTCCATTCAAACTGCCTTTTATATTCCCTTAACATCTTGCATACACATATTTAAACGTTATAAAGTAAACCTTTACTTCCCTGCCCACACTGTCCAACCCCTCCTTAACCCCACTTTCCACCCGTCCCTTCCTTACTTCTCCCTCATCTACTTTCCTTCTCTCCAACTCCCCTACATTCATTCCCCACGCATCTCACCACCGCACATTCTCATCCCCTTCACTTCTCTTACGTCTCCCTCCTCTACAACCCAACCCCTAACATTCTTCATATCCCTCACTTCTAATTTCTATCCCCTCACTTTCCTTACATCTCCTTTCTCTAGTTCCCCTCTCCTCACATCCCTTACTTACACTCCCTTCTCCTACTTTCCAACACCTCATATCCCACACTTCCAATCCCGTCAATTCCCTTACTTCTCCTTCTTCCCATATTTCCATTCCCATACTTCTCCTTCCCTCCCTTCACCTACTTCTCCCGTATCTACTTTCCCTCTCCTCAATTCCCTTACTTTTATTCCCCATGCATCCCACCTCCTTCCTTCCTTTCTTACTCCCTCATTTCTCCCTCCACTACACCCCAACCTCTCACATTCTTCATACCCCTCACTTCTCCTACTTTCTACTCCCTCACTTTCCTTACATCTCCTTTCTTTACTTCCCCTCTCCTCACATCCCTATCTTACACTCACCTCTCCCACTTCCCAACCCCTCACATCCCACACTTCCAATCCCATCACTTCCCTTATTTCTCCTTCCTCTACTTCTTCTAATTCCACTCCCATACTTCTCTTAGTTCTCATCCCCTCCCCCTTATCTTACTTCTCCCTCATCCATATAAATTCCATTTACAAGAATAATATAAATCAAAATAAAGCGTAAAAATGAATGAAAAAAAATGTCTTTACCTGTAAATTTTTTTTCTACCTTAATTTTTTTTATTTTTATCTGAGCAGGTAATTAAACATATGCGAAAGCCACTAGGAATAAGAAAAGAAAAAAACAGAAATATATACCCGCATGCTATCTAAATGCATTTCAATACACTTCCAAAAACGCAATATTTCCATATTTTCATACAGTTGTATAGAAATATACAGGGGTCTGGCCAGACCACATGTACCAAACCAAAGGTTATCTGTGCCGAACGGAGGGTTAAAAAAATGAGTACCGCTTGGTATCTAAAAAATAATTTATTCTGGCACTTATTTAGTAAAATATGAGGTGATTGAATTTTGATGTTACAGCTTGTGGCGAACAACCTTAAAAAAGAAAATCGTCCAATTTAAATCTCGAAAATTAAACGATTTTTTTATATGCCCTTATTTAACAATTTAAAATTAGATGTGCTTCAAACTGCAACATTTCTCACTGGAATCGTAGCCATTTTAAAGAATTTCAAAAGAAACTCTCCTTCATTCTTACTTTATTTAATTATATTAAGTGACCTTTCAAATGATTGGATAAGATTTCTTGCTAAAACTAAGAATAGGAAAATTCCCGGTCAGAAAATATATTCACTGTCATTTCCCGAAGTCACAAAATTCCCAGTATTTTTCCGCTTAAAAATGGGAATATTCTATTTAAACGTTGGGATGACGAATCAACAACATTAAATTGATTGTTCATATTTGATAATATATTCACTGAATCGAGATAAGTTTACACTACACCATTAGATACACAAACTGAAATGGTCGTGTATTGGTTTTCGTAAGAATGTTCAAAAAAACGTTGAAGCCTGAGAATTTCTTGCATATAAAACATAGTTTATACTTTGTTTTGTATAGAAGAAAGCCTGAGGAATATAATCCGCTGTGACTTTCTTATATCTTCAAGAAAACTTGGCTATATTACAGAACATATACGTCAACACACACATACAAATGTACGACCTTTAAAAATGCACTCCATCAGCACTTACATCTATGGCTCTTAATTCGATGCCCAAACGAAAATCATACTCTCTACTTGTAGTCTTTACTCATACACTCGTAATTACCGGAAATACGAATGCCAAATGCAAAATCGCTTTTGTCAATGCACATCACTGAATTTAAAATGGAATGACCAAAAATATTTCCTCAGCCGATTTACATGTTGGTATGTATGTATTGTTTTATAAATGAGATCTACTCTAAAGCATCGTGGAAAAATCGGAAATCATATTCATGAACAATTTATTATTTTTAATTAAGAATAGAGTCCAATTTTTGTTCAATTCAGGTAAAATTATTGGAATCAAATGCCTTCGTAAACATAACAAATTAATGCGTATAATTTATGTGACTACACCGAGAAAACATCCTTACTTTTTTCGTATGACTCGTCTAACCCTACGTTAGCATGAACTATATCATACTATGACAGTATACATTCTTACTATTTTAGTGTGGATCCTTACTATTTTAGTGTGGATCCTTACTAAAATAGTAAGAATGTATACTGTCATAGTATGATATACTCTATGCTAACGTAGCGTGAAACGAGATCATACGAAAAAAGTAAGGATGTTCTCTCGGTTTGGAAGCGTCAAGTGACGCTTTCTTGTAAATGTCAAAGCTGCGCGTTTTCTTCATACACAACATAGTGGTACGATACTTCCAAACTACGGAAACATTTTCAAGATATCTTCGAAAAATGTTAGCATTGCAGAAAACAATATTAAAAATACTGAATTTTGGAAAATTTTGGTATGTGCAATGTGATTAAATGCACATTAGAGAAAATCCCGAAAAACTAGTCTTAACGAAGATTTCCGAAAACAATGCATGAACAATATGCTCCTTTCTTCGAGTGTCGTATCTATCTCCACATTAAGAGAGGCGACATTCTAGCAAAGCGGAATATAATTCATACAGTCTATTTTTTGAAATTTTTTACTTGGAACCAGGAATTTTCTAAAAGAATTCTGATTCTGATTTGGAACAGGTAATTTTAAAAAAGAACTATATAATGCTAACATGAAACAGGGAATTTTCCAACAGAGTTTAAAATGATCCGATGGGTAAACACTCTCGTAATTTTTTTGTCAACTGTTTGTAGCGTTTTTATCTAAATTCTTTATAAAGAAAGCATGTGATTTTTGTTTTTGTAATGGTCATCTATTATAGATATTAACTGTAATGAAACTGCCCATCCATCCTACGGATTTTAGGAGATTCTAATGGTCTATTTCCTATTCTATAAACTATAACTAAATAACTATAAACTGTGACGCCGTTGCTGCCCAAGGGGTTTATATATGTAGATTTAACAGAATTATTATTGTAATCAATCTAATTGTTATGGTACATCAGGTTTTATTATGCTTCTCATGAATCTGTTATTAAGCACTTCTGGCTACAAAGTTGCCGCTCAATGCAATACAATATTCCTGTTGCAACTTTATACTCTCAAAGCAAAATTTATGCAAGACCGGATGCTGGTGGTTATATGGATTTCAAATCAGATAAAAACTTAATTATTATACAATAAATATCGCTTTACTCTATTGGTAGCTAGTCTCTGTCTTCATTATTCAATTTTAAATTAAAAATTTAGAGGGTGAAAGAAATTGATAATCATTCTAATTGAACAGTTTGGTGTCGGAATTAAAAAAATTAATGATTAGAAATTATACAATTTCGAACTCATGGAACAAAAAGTGTAGCGATAAGAGGCCATCCGTGTCCTATTAAATACAATTTAGTTAGTTGCTACCAATAATTAGAAATTATTAAAATAAGAAGAAAGAAAATTAAAACAATATGAAATAGTGCTATTTATTACAATATAACCCGTAGATTCGGTTATGCATTTTTCTAGAACAATATCTACAATAACCTAAACATTTTGATGAACGATTCCGATCATAATAAACGATATTGAAATGTAATAAAACGATGTTGTACTTTATACTTTTTAACAACCATTTAGAAAATTGAAACCCTTCACTTAAGGTTTTAGATATTTTTACTTCCTGTCTAATCTGCTGTCAAATCTAGAATCGTAGATGACCACATCTAAGGGTGTATTTAGTAAATAGTGTAGAGTTAAACTTCAAAAATCTTGAATAAGTTTGGGGATAGTTGTAATTTCAAAAATTTTGAAAAAACGTTCTTTTTATTGATATTTTTCCACAGAACAACGGAAAAACCTGAAAATGTTACACTGAAAAAAATTCTGGTTAAAAGCAACCAAAATACAAAAATTAAAATTTTCCCTGTTCACGTTTAAGAGTTTACATCAATAATTATTCAATACTAATTGCTTCATTGTATACATTTTTAAAAGAATTAAATATTTTAGTACTTTGAGGTAAAATATATAATTTGAATGATTGTAAAAGTGATTTCAGACTTCACAGACGAAAATGCTCTCAAAACAGGGGAGATAGGGTAATTTTGAAAGAAAATACGACAATAAATTATTTTTAATAACATTAATATAGGTACCATGTCCCTAAGATTTGAAGTCGAAACTCATTGCATTTTCAACAACATAGTGGAATTTTCAACCTAAAAAGGTGAATTTTCAACACAAAAATAAGAATTTTTAACAGGAGTTGAGTTTTCTAGATCAAAATCGAACTTTTTAGAAAATGTTTTACGTTTTTACCGTAAAAGACAAATTTTTAAGAATACGATTCGTTTTCAAACAAAAAAGATAAATTTTCAATCAAATAGTTGAATTTTCAACAAAAAGTATTATTTTTTTACTAAATAGTTTTATTGCCGAAAAAATAATGTTGTTACATTTTCAACCTTTCTTCATTTAAAATTAATATCTTTCATGTTTGAAGTATCAAATATAATATTTTTCTTTGAGAATTAATTTTTTTGTTGGGTAAATTAAATTATTTAAAATTTAAACTTTTTTGGTTAAAATATCATGTATTACATTTTTTGTTAAGAATTTATCTTGCTTGATTGAAAATTCAACTACTTGCTTGAAAGTTGAACTTCCTTGTTAAAAATTCTTTTTTTGTTGCCGAAGATTCATCATTTTATCTGAAAATTCATCATTTTAGTTGGAAATTCATCTCTTTGGTTAAAATTTTACTATTTTGTTGAGATTTTTTTGTTTCGTTTGAAAATTAATTTTTTCACTGAGAATTTAACTATTCCATTTTTGGTTTAAAATTTATCTTTTTTGGATGAAAATTTATGTATTTTGTTGGAAACTCGTCTTTTGGTACAAAATTAATCTTTTCCTTATTGAAAATTCATCTGCTTGGTTGACAGTCCAACTTCTTGAATAAGAAATAATTTTTTTTTCTTTTCGATTTGTCAATTTAGTTAAAAATTCATCTCTTTGGTGGAAAATTCATTCGAGTGAAAAATTATTTTTTCGGTTGAAAATTTATCTTTTTTTTTACAAATTCAAGTTTGTCGACAATTCTTCTTTTTTGGTTTAATTCAACGGTGTTTGATTAAAAAAATATTAACTGTTACATTTTTTGTTTTGAAAATTAATATTTTTAGGTTGAAAATTTAACAATTTGGAGAAAAACTCAAATATTTTCTTGAAAATTCGTCTCTTGGTTGAAAGATTAACTATTTGGTCTAAAAAAGATCTTTCTTGGTTGAAAATTAACTTTCTTCTTGAAAATTCATCTTTTCGAATTTCAAAATAAACTGTTTTCTATTACATTCGACTTTTTAGTTTGAAAACCTTTGGTTGACAATTTATCTCCTTTGGCAGAAAATGAATATTTTGTTGATTCAAATTCCACTTTTTTGTTGAAAATGCGATATACATTATTACCCTATTTTCGTGAAAAATTCCCGTTTTTCCCCTGTTTTAAGAGCATTTCAGGCTGTGAAGTTTGGTACTTATATCGTATGCGAGTTCGGTTGAAACTTCAACCATGCCCGAAACCGCTGTTTTGGCGTTCTCGCTAAGTCGCGACAGACAGTCGCGGTAGAAGCGCGACAGGAATTTAATTTATGCCTAATGACACGCTCGTATGCGTACCGCCCCCGAGAGTCTATGGCGTCATGAACTCTCATGTTCCCCCGCAAATAAAGATATGCGCTGAAACTTTCCTCCCTTGTTACATCCCAACCCTCGAGACTTTTGCGATAAGGTAACTTTACATTTTTAACTCTTTCTTTATAAAAGATACCCACTACAGGGATCACAGTCCGTCCCCTTTTCTACCCAATCGCCTTTCTTTTCCCTTAAAATTGAAAAACCCCCTAAAACACGTAAAATCCAGAATTTCGACCCAATTTTCCTGTTTTCTTATTTAAGTAACACGTTTATTCCGCAACACCGCGTATTCCACAACACCACGTATTCCGCAACACCACGTATCCCGCAACACCACGTAATCCGCAACACCGCTCATTCCTCAACAAAAAGGTCGCAGATCACACAAAAATAGGCAAACTGACTGATAGTCCCATAGTAAGATCCATACCATACTCTTTAATCCAATCTCATATACTGAGCAAAGCTCTCCACGAGGGCCCATTAGTATCCAAGATCATTAATTTTAGGCGTCTGTCACTACGCTGACACTCATCACAAATTTGTTATAAAATATTTTTCCCCGCGCTCTCCTGTGCATGCATACAACTTTAGCTTCCTTTACGTCTATACATCTGATCAAAAAAGATGAATTCTCAACCATAAATGTAATATTGATATTAAAACAAAATTTTATTTAAAATCAGCAACAGTTCAAAGCACCTAAGAACAGATAAATTTATCCAAAAAATACGAATTTTTAATAAAATAATTCAATCTTCAACCAAAACAGATTAATTTTCAACCAAAAGATTGCAGTTTTCAACAAAAGAGATAAAATTTCTACCAAAAGATGATTTTCCAACAATATAGTTGAAATTTCACCCAAAAAAGATTTTTCAATCAAGAAAGAAAACAAATTCCAACCAAATTAATGAATTTTCTACAAAATAGTTCAATTTTCAACCCGAAATAAAAAACTTTCAACAAAAAAGTTCATTTTCAACCAAACAGTTGAATTTTCTACGAAAATAGTTGAATTTTAAACCAAAAAGGATGACTTTTTAACAATATTGTCAAATTTTTAACAAAACAATCACACCTTTAACCAAACAATACAATTTTTCATACAAAAAATTAATAATTTTGAATAAGAAAAACAGTTCAAATCTTCCAGAAAAGCCGAATATTTAACAAAGTAGTTGATTTTTCAACCAGAAAGGATTTTTAGTCAAGAATAACAAAAATCCAACCAAATCGTTAAATTTTCTAGCCAGAAAGACGAATATTCTACAAAAAGTGTTGAATTTTCAACTAAAATCGAATTTCCTACTTAAAAGATGAAATTTCAGCCTGAAAACATGATTTTTCAAAAGAAACGGTAATTTTCAATAAAATAGTGGAATTTTTTTACCAGTATAGTGGAATTTTCAACCCAAAAGACGAAATTGCAACAAAAGAGTTGAATTTTTAACCAACAAATTTTATTTTGTCAAAAAAGAAGAAAAATGTGAACCAAATTGTTGAATTTTTAAGTCTAAAATACGAATCTTCTACTCATTCTCTCATTCTGCTCATTTTCAAGCCAGAAAGATTTATTTTCTACTAAACAGTTGAAATAAAAAAAATGTTAATTTTCAAACAAATTTTTAACAAAGTAGTTCAACTTGTAAATAAATAGGGTAATGTTCAACAAAAAAGATAAATTATCAACAAAAATTAAAAACAGTTGAATTCATCCAAAAAAGACGAATCTTTAACAAAATGGTGGATTTTACAACCAAAAGAAAAAGATTTTTCAGCTAAGAAAGTAAATAAAGTTCAACCAAATTGTTGAAGTTTCAAGCCGAAAAGATGAGTTGTCTACAAAATGTTTAATTTTCTACGAAAAGACAACCAAAATGGATGACTTTTGAATAAAAGTGGCGAATTTTGAGCCAAATAATTAAAATTTCAACCAAATAATAAAATTACTAAACAAACCAGATGAATTCTTAACCAAAAATATAACAGTAGACTTTTCAATCAACAATAATGAATTGTCAATAAAAATTGTTTGAAATTTCATACTGGTTCTATCAATTAAGTTTGCATTTTTGTGGAAAAACAAGAAAAAGGGAAAAGGGGAAATATTGCGAAGCCTGCGATAAATAAATATGAATTTTGATTGATTTACAATACTTTTAAACTATGCATTAAAGTACGTAAAACGGCTTATCAGAGGAAAGTTTGTTAGTTACGGTTGTAGAAACAAAATGTTCAAAATCGAAAAACATATGAAAAAAAGTAGCTCATATTAGAACCCTCTAACAAAGTACAAATAATTTAATATTAATTTGTTATATGGCTTGGTTTTTCATGTTAGCAAACTGCATATTTAACAAAATTATTATCATAATTTGTTACTTCCTTGAATAATAATTGTTTAATTTCTTTTTTTCAACTACTATAATCATTATTTAGCTGATTTTAAAAAATCGTTTGAACCTGAGAGCTTTCAACTGATAAAAATACAGTAGAAACAAATTTAAAAGTCTAGGGAAATAAAAACAGAAAAATTTTGCTGATGTATTTTATCACTAGGAAGTGGTGAAGTGCTCAAAAGATTTTTTTGAGCTAACTAGAAATGATTGTTAACACAAAAATTACTTGAAAATATGGTAAAGAAAAGGCGCTACTGTTAGGGGGCACTTTTTATTAATCACGAGATACCCATATGATATAAAAAGTTTGTAATAATGAATTAAATCCCCTAAATCCACTAAAAACATACAGCAAAGTTGTTTTACAACCAGTCATAAAAATCTGTTTTGTATAGAGATCATACAAAAAATCATGTAGAACTTGATTAGTATTTTTATGTACGGTTGTAAACAATTTGCCGACAAGTTGTTTTGATTAAAGAAAGGTCAATTATCGGAAAAACGTCGGAAACCTTTGCGCCAGAGCTCAGTGCTGGCATATTTAAAAGGGTGAAGAAAAGAGAAAAAGTAAAAGCATGTATGTAGGCATAAGCTCACCCGGATACACACTTAGCTGCTCATGAGATTTACTGACATCACATAAATATTCAAGGGGCGCCAACGCGTGCTACCAAATCCCCAAAGGCCCGCCACTATACGAACTTTGGCGGCTTATAATAATTTTATGCTGCCGTCGAATCTACGCGGCCTCCTCCTTTGAAGTTTTTCGAATAGTCGCACGCCAAAAAAGTTTGAGACGTGTATTTCGCTTTGGCATCATTCCAAAATATAACCGCAAGTCTTATCGAAGGCATATCAATTTATGCTCCTGTCAACATTTCATCCAAACCTTTCCTGCTATTTGTTCCATCTCCTTTTCCTAGGTCTATTTCCTAGTCTAGCGTCCTGGAAATCCTTGAAAACCTGAAAAAGTCCTTGAATTTTTTTGACCTGGAAAAACCTGGAATATTCCTTGAATTTTGCTCATGGTCCTGGAATTTTCATTTCCTTAAAGAAAAAGTAGGTTTTTATTTACATGTTGACAAACCTCCCCCAGAAATGAAAAAAACACCCCTTTTTTTAACATAAAATGGATTTTCGAACTTGCTGCAGTTTCTATTGCAAATATATCATGAATTTGAAGCAAAATAATCACGAACATTGTTCAAAAAGTATTTCTTACAAAATAGATGATATAAGGCACCCTTATTGGTAAAAAACTACCCTTTTTAAGTTTTTAAGATGGATTTCTTATTAATTAAAATAAACTTCTATAAAAATGAAGTATCAAGATTTTTGAAAACATATAGAAAGATACCATGTATTGTACGAATGGTTAGTAATATCCCTAAGATGGAATAAGCTACTCCCAATTATTTAATTTTTGCCTACCTATTGTAAAATGTCATCAGAAAAGGTAAGAAAATGAAAATGTACAGGAAAGTGGATCATTATTAGGAATTATCTCGTTCAGGGGAAAAATATTTATTCAAATTAGAATAATTTCATATGTAAATATAATTTTCGCGGTAGAACTTGATGAGTGTTTCTTTTTTGTGTTTACAATATATGTAATTAAATGCATTGAAACTATTTCCTGAAAACCATTTATTGTAGGCGCAGGATATTGTTATTAACATTCATAACATTCTTCATTCTTTCTCTAAATAAGCAATCTATAATACAAAATTCAAAAGGGGTAGTTTTTGACCACTAAAGGTGTCTTATATCATCTACTTTGTAGGAAATACTTGTTGAACAATTTTCGAGATAATTTTGCTTCAAATTCATGATATATTTCCAATAGAAACTGCAGAAAGTTCGAAAATCCATTTTATGTTGAAAAAAGGGTGTTTTTTTAATTTCTGGGGGAGGTTTTTCAACATTCCTATACTTTTTCATTTTATTCCCTTGTCTGACCACTTTTTACAATATTTAGGCAAAAACTCAAAGGAACTTTAATTTTGTTAAGCCACCCTAATGATTGTGATATTAAAAATTATGTAGGGATTTTTTGCAGTATAAGGGTTGAATATACATTGTCCAGGAAAGGGGACAATGTTTCTGATGAAACAAAAAGTGAGTATCATTCAGTTTTTTATTTCCCTAGAAAAGGAATCATCTTCCCAAAAATGCTCATATATATATATACATTATAAAAAATCCAAATAGGGGTTATTTACACTTAGGAAGCAACCGTCTTATAAAACGCTGATTAAATGTTATGTACTTCATGTGAAATATTCGGGGGTCGGTTTCACCTCTTTAAGCCGAATATCCGCAGAAAAGAGAAAATATGTGTCGCTTACTTTTTTGAGTACTACAACATTTATCAAGCAGAATAAAATCGGAGGCGGACACCTGCGTTACGTTCCTTGTAAGCGCAACCGAATAAAAAAATAGAAATAAAAAAAATTGTTGCTTAATTCAAATTTTTTTTATGTGTAAATATATGTTTTTTGGGTGTAGCTAAATGTGCACTTTTCTGGAAAAAATTGAGCATGCCGAACCTGAAATTTCTTCTGCTTGAATCCAAGATACATGCTGTTATTTTGCTTTCATGGGAAACATTTTTTTACATGATGCTTTAATCGTTCCAAAATCGCAAAAAAATCAAAACTTTCTAAATCACGAAAGAAAACGATTTTTTTCTGAAAAATATATATATGTTTTACTTTTCACCTTTTTCACTCCGCCCTAAAGTCTATAATAGGGTGGTCTTTTTTATTTGAGGTGAAAACTTTTTTACAAAATGTTGGAAAAAAGACTAACATGTTTAACAAAATTTTCAAATTTCTGCATCTTCTGACAAAAGTTTCTTCAATTTTGTTGCATTAGACTATTTTCCCTAATTCCATGAAACTGAATTTTTATTTAGTTACTGAAAATAGATAAACTAGAAAAAAAAATTTCCTCAGTGATAGAATGATCAAATTTATGTATATTCTTTCTCAATATTTGAGAAAATATCACAAATTTATTTTTTTGAGTATCACAATTCTCTTCAATATGTAAAAGATCGTGGGAAACTTTAGTTATTTAAAAAATTTGAGAAACTTCTACTATTTTTTAAAATAATCTGACTTAAAATAATTTTTATTTCAAATTTGAGTTACTAGATTCAATTTAAATATTACATTTTGAAGTAAACAAAATTCAAGAAAATGTTACTTCTGAGAGAAGGAATTCTTCCCATATTCGTTTCTTTCATGCTTTTCTCTATATAATTCATGATTAAATTTAGGAATAATGTTCCTGTAGAGATTAAAGAGTGAAGGACGAATGCAAAGTATTTTACAGTGGAAGGTTGCTCTCCAGGGGATAACAAAATGAAAAAATGCACAAAGATCCCATGAAATAAAAGATCCTTATAAACTATATAAAAAAAAAGAAACATGTACCTCATGAAAGCAACACATTTAACAAAACGGCACTAACGTTTTTACGGAGTACTTTAATAAAAATTCACGTTGTCACGCTCATTAAAATATTAAAAATGCATCTCACGTTGAAGCTAAGGCTAATTTTTTGCAATCCTTTGAGAATCTTATGCAAATATTGCAACATGAAAGAAATTTTTAACGAGTTCTGTTTATATGACTTTTGATATCATTATTTACCGCAAAGTTTCATATTTCCTTCAAAGAAAATTTAATTGGGTATAGCAATTTCCCTGATAGAAATTTAAAATTAAATTATATTTTTATACTTTTTCATTCTATTTTTTATAATAAAACAACAGAAAGTGAGGTTCAGTAAAAAGCTATCTATATTCATAAAGCGAGCAATGAATAAGTATTTTTCACCCTTTATTATTTACAAGATAGTATTCACAAGAATTTTTATTTCCAAATAAAGCGAAAGTCGAGACCAAAACGTAAATGAAAATTGAACAAGGATGCATCGAGATTCATCGAATATGTACAAATGTATTGAATATGGATAAATAAGAGTACAATAAAGTTGTTGAAACTTCTGAAGATCCTCGCGTTGGTATATTACAAAGTACTTCTCAAATCCAGTTTTCAAGCTAGATTTAGAAAAGGATTCGTTTCAAACTATTCTTTAAATTTGACATTTCTTTAGTTCCTTTATAACTGATTATACATAAACTGAAAATATATTCCCCTTTTTAATAATAAATAATCAATACAAATGGTGACTGGATTTAGATTGAAGAAAAGTTTAAACGGATTAAAGGACATGCAAACTACAGGTTAAAAATAATTTTATCATAATCTAGGGTGACCGCAAAACTTAATTTTCAAAATTCCCTGACTTTTCCCATTTTTTCCTAACAAATTTTTTATTTTCACTGAATATAATTATTTAAAGGCCAAAATTCTAATCTTGTAACATTTTTTGATATAGAATCTATTAAAGCCGGAATAAACCCATTTTAAACGTATAATTTATTATTTACAGGGTACCACAGCCAAATTTACTTGAAATAAAAGTGAGTTATTTAAACGAAAAAAGTGACCAAAAGTGACTAATGTACATTAATAATGTGGCTAATGTTCTTTTGAATTCAAAAGAGTTTAAAATAATTCAATTGAATTTCAAATAATTTGAAAGAGTTCGGGATAAATGAATAAGAATTCAGGGTGAATTTCAAATGAATAAAAAGAAATTGCAAACAATATTTAAAAATCACTTCAAACCTCAGAAACACTACCCCTAAAATATTATAAAATCCCGTGAAATTATATGAAATTTAATATTTCCTGAAATCCTGGAAAATTTATTAAAATATCTTTAGAGATTTAAAAATCTCTTATTGTAATCCTCGGAAACCTGATGAAATCCCTTGAAATCTTTTAAAATATCTTAAAACCTTATAGGAAATTCTTTAAGCCCCCATAACAACTTTTTTTTATCCCTTCAAATCATTCAAATGCTTGGAAATTCTTTGATATTGTTTAAATCTCTTAAAACCTTGGGATCTTTTAAAATACATGAAAATATTTCAAATCCTTCAAAATCTTTCGGAATTCCTTTAAACGTTTTAAAGCTCTTAAAAATGTCTTAAAAGTTTCAACAATACCCTACAAATTTGAGAATCCTTTGCAATACCTTACAATTATTAAAATGTATTAAAAATTCCTCAAATATTTTTAATTCTTGGAAATAATATAAATATAAATAATATAAATAAAATATTTAAAATTCTTTGAAATATTTCGAGAGAAATGGACTAAAACAATATTTCAGATGGGAATTTAAAACATTCTAATTTATTTATTTATTTGAAACAAAAATAGACTTTTCTACAATAAAAGATCAATTTTTAACAAAGTACATGAACTTTCAACCAAAAACTTGAATTTTCAACAAAATAATTAAATTTTCAACCTAATAAGACGAATTCTTGACAAAGAATTGTAATATAATTGATATTTAAACCAAAAGTGACGAAATTTCATAATAAAAAATGAATTTTAAAACCATAAAGACGAATTTTCAACAAATAAAGATTTTTTAGACATGAAGGGGAAAAAAAACTTCATCGAAATTGTTGAGCCTTCCAGCAAAAACACGAATTTTATGTACAAAAATTGCATTTTCAACGAGAAAATATGAATTTTTAGCAAAAAAATTAATTTTCAACCAGAAAATATAAATTTTTAAGCAACAAAAATTATTTTTAACAAGAAAACATCAATTTTCAGCAATAAAAATTAATCTTTATCGAAACTGTTGCATTTTTATCCAAACAAAGGAAATTATGAAATCAAGAAGATTTTTTTTCCTACCAAAAAAGGAGAATTTTCAACTGAAAAAGATCAGATTAAAAAAATCTAAAAGTTACATTTTCAGTAAAAAAATGAATTTTAAACAGAAGAAAGCGAACTTCCAAGAAAATAGTTAAATTTTCAACCAGAGATAAACCTCCACTCAAAAAAATAAATTTTCAACAAAGTAGTTAAACTTCACCCACGCTGTTGAATTTTCAATTAAAAAACATCAATTTTCAAGAAAATAGTTGAATCTTCATCCAAAAAAGATTTCAGTTTAATTTTCAACATCAAAATATGAATTTCAAACAAAAAGTAAATTTTCTACGAAATAGTTGAATTTTCATCCTAAAAAGATTTCAGTTGACTTTTCAAGACCAAAACATGAATTTAAAAAAAAGTACATTTTCTACGAAAAAAGTTGAATTTTCAAACCAATTATAAAATTTATAACTGAAAAGATAATCTTCAGGAGGAAGTAACTGCAAAAAAAAAGAAATAGAAAAAGAAATACAAGACAAATAAATTAATAACAAGAATATTATTTCAGGGTTACCTGAAAATTTCAAAATCTCTGACTTTTCCCAGGCCAATAAAATTACCTGACTTTTCCCTGATTTTTCGGTTTTCCCTGTCCTACGGCCAAGTATATTTTGAAACTTATTTTGTGTTGATGAAGAGAGGTAATCTTTAATTAAATTTTCAGCAGCCGCAACTAGCTCATCTTTTGACTTGCTTTCATCTTTCAATTTTTTCCAAATGTCATTCAGCTTTACGTTTGCCTGCTGCGGCCACAATTTAGGATGACTTTTTTTTATATGCGCCGAATAGTCTTTTGTACACATAGCCAATATCAGCCGACGCTATGATAAGAAAGCAACTTTTGCGTCTTATTAAATGATAGTTAAAAAGATTAATTCATATTAACTTTCTGTACAATTTTATAACCTACGAATAAGTATTTATGAAGTTTAAAAAAAGGCTTATTATGTTTATATGAGAAAAACTTTTTCAATATTCAAAATACGACAATACTATATGTAGTGTATTTGTTCGCGTCCTTAAGACGCATTGATTGACCGATATTGATTAACCTTTTATGACCTACTAGTACCGATTTATGAAGTTTAAAAAAATTTTGTATTTTGTTCATATGAGAAAAACTTATTCATATTAGGAATACTACAGTACTGTATTTGACATGTTTGTTCACGTCTTCGTGACACGTCAAATGACCTATTGACGAACCTTACATGACCTCTTATGAACTAGCAATACCAATTTATAAATTTAAAAAATGGATTGTTTATCTTGTTGATATAAAGAAACTGTTTTCAATATTGGAAATACTACAGTAAAGTATATGATATATTTATTCGGGTCTTCAAGACGTGTAGATTGCCCAAATTAAGAACCTTTTATGACTTAACATAACCTACCAATATCGTGTTCAAATCTTTTAACAAAATTATTTGCCTTGTTTATAAGAGCACTTTTTAATATTGGGAATATATTTGATGTAGAGCTTAATTTTTACCTTTTTTCCTAAAAAATATTTTATATTATAAAATATATAAATATCAGATCAATCCTCGAAATGCATGTTGCATTGACGGGAACAGGTGATAATCGAATGGGGCCAAGTCTGGTGAATATGCCGCGTGCGGGAGAACTTTGTAGCCCAAGTTTGAAATGGTTTGCTGAGTCGCGCAAGCAACATGAGGCCGGGGGTTGTCATGGAACATCTTAACTTTTCGGCTTCCTTGCCCAGTAAATGGCCTTGGGGTATGAATGTTACTCTATTATGAGCTTTTTGAAACAGGTCAATCAGTGACTGCAGAACGCTACAGCCGACAATTATTAAACAAATTGAACGAGTCACTTGATGAGAAAAGGTCATTTACTGGCCAAGGAAGCCAAAAAGTTATGCTGCTCCATGACAACGCTGGACCTCATGTTGCTCGCGCGACTCAGCAAACCATTTTAAACTTGGGCTATGAAATTCTCCCGCACGCGGCATATTCACCAGACTTGGCCCCATCCGATTATCACCTGTTCAGGTCAATGCAACACGCTTTTGCAGATAGACGATTCCAAACTCTGCACGATGTTCGAAAATGTGTCGATGACTTTATCGGCTCGAAGACTCCAAGTGTCTTTCGCGATGGCATTCATGCACAAGGTTATCGAATACAATGGACAATATTTTGAAGATTGATCTGGTATTTATATATTTTATAATATCAAATATTTTCTGGGGAAAAAGGTAAAAATTAAGTTATACCCTAATAATAGTACTGCATTTGATGTTATTGTTCACGTCTTCGAGACGCGTGGTTTGATCTATTGACGATCTTTTGATGGCCATTATTGAATAACAATAGCGATTCAGAAAGTTTTTAGAAAAAAGTTACGTTGTTTCTATGAAGGAAACTTTGGTTTGAATTTGAAATATAACACTACCGTAAGTTAAAAAGTTGTTCATTGTAACAGAACACATCGATTGACATTTAAGTGGGCTCTCTGATTTTCTCAAAATACGAGCTTCTTTACGACAGAAACATAAGCTTGAAAAATATTAAAAGCATCCATTTTTGTTCTTTTGTTAGATAAAAACTTCCCTCTATGAGGAAGCAAATTTATTTGATACCTATGAGGAAGCAAAATGCTGATACAATGAGCACAAATAATTACACCCATAGCGAATGTATCCATAGTATATCGCAGCAGTTTTTTTTAGATGATTTTATTGTTATTTTTTCAGGTTTTTATCTTTTGTGTCCAGGGTTTAAATATCGTTTAAGGGCAAATTCGAGGATGACCCGAGGATCAAGTTTAGTGATGTTTGGTAGAGAACCTTGGGAAATATAGCAGCTGACAGAACAGCAGTCGACCGATCAGCAAAGCAGTTGTGGAAATGTGCATTTTCAGTGGACCCACAGGGAAAACTGAGTCGGACGTGTGCTCTATACATATCCATTCTATCCACCGCAAATAAACGATACGTGAGAGACCGCGTGATTGAGTGTGTAGCGAATAAAGTAAAACACCAAAAAAATAAAATTGTAAATCGAAAACCCCAGGCAACACCATGGATAAAATCAAAATTATCGTTTCAATAGAGTCGTGTTGAAATTTCTAGAAATTCTCAATCAGTTCATTCACATCGGTGCGATTTAATAATTTTATCAGAATTTCAACAGAAAATATACAATTTTTTAAAAGAGAGGTTACATAATTTTTTTCAATGAAGAGTAAAATTTCCAGTAATAGTTTTTCTGATTGTATGAGACAATTTTTAACATATCAATTAAAAAAGTTCAAGGATACTCTACAGAAGTTTCTCAAAGGTTTCCAAAATAGCCCATGGCTATGTGAACCGAAATTTTGGTACAAAAGTCGGATTTTTTCGGTACGAACAGCGGGACCAGGAAAACGGGGTTATTTGTATCGAAATTTCCGAAACTTAACAAAATCGAGTTCACCAAAAATTCTTAAAAATCAGACATTGCCAGTCTGGTAAACCTTTAAAGTATATAGGATAATTTTTCAATTTAGAAAGATACTAATTTCAAAGTAATTTAAATATATTTTACGAAAATCAAAAAAATTTTAGTATACGTTCGAAAGGATTCTAAAATGTTCTAATTTTTAACATTTTTTATTTTTAGTTTATAAAATAATAAATAAGTTTAAAAAATCTTATCTGGTTTTAGATTACTCTACAGAAGTTTCTTGACAGTTTTTTAAATCTAAAAAAATAACATAAAATATAATTTTGATGTTAGTGAAATTCAGAATGTTCTCAAAAATTTTGGACCACGGCAATATATTATATTTTAGTGAAATGAAATTTAGTCTATACACAGTATACCAGGAAATAAGTTCAATTTAAATTTAATAAAAATCAGCAGTTTCTTCGTATTTTTCAAAACACTCTAAAATGTCCCGATTTTTAGAAAATTAATTGAAATTTTGGGTTTATAAACGATTTGGAAACATTCTTTACAAATCTCTAAATCTTTCTCAAAATCTTTTAGAAAAGATGAAAATTTGTAAACTTTAGCATTATCTTAGGTCACAGAAACATTATTTTTTAAACGTGTGAACTTGAATCAAAAAGATATTGTATTAAAAATTCCACATAATTATGCTAACTTACTAAGAAAAGTGGAAAAACATTTTTCTTGAAATTACGCTAGAGACTGAATCACTGCAAACAAGTCGTAAAATTGAAGATATCCTTGTGAGCTGAAACCCATTTTTATAAAAATACATTTATTGTCTTGGAGTTTCCATAGGATAACAAATTTTATTATTGATGATTTACATTTTAATTCGTGGATTTCTAAAACTTGATTCAACCAGCCCGAAAGTTTTTCCTACTTTCCTTCAGAAGATATTATGTGCCAGAAATTGGAAAACGTTCATTATTTCGAGTTATTATTAATATTAAAAAATCTTCAATATTTTTGGAATAGCATTTATCTTCTTTTTATCACAGAGAGTTGCACTTCAGAAAAGTATCGAATATTTCCGCTAATATTTAAATTTATATTGATATCAATTTATGTTATAAAATGTTAGACTTGTCAACCATCCAGGAAAAAAATTGACCAGATGCGTTTGAATCGGATTTGAAATCCGTTGAATCGGAGTTCTTAATTAATGATTCAAATTCTCGCTTGGGTATGCATTTTATTTAAACTCTGTACCATTCAAAAATTGTGTTACTTTGTGTTTCAATGAATCGTGCAAGCCCGGGAACAAGAATCGATTTGTTGCACTTGAATCAGTTTGAGGCTTTTTGAATCCGCTTTCATAAATAAAAGGAAACTTCCGATTCAAGACGTATAATTTCTCAATATCGAAAAGTGTGATTGAATCCAATACACCTGCATATAAATTATTTTAATCACTCAATAATTTACAAATTTAATATTTTTTGTCAAATATGACAAATAAACGTTAAAAATATCGATTCGACTCAAATATTTCGAAAACCAATTTAACAAATTTTTATTTAACCGAAAATTTCTGACTCGAATTATGAGAGCGATTCACAAGACTCCATTACGATTGAGGAGGCAGATCTCCCAATCGGTGTTCTGAAAAATTCCGATTCAATAAGACGTTCAAACGGTTTTTTTCTTGAAGATTCCGCTTTTTACCAACAGATGTCGTCAAGCCTATCCAAAACCTATATAAAACCTATTTCTTAAGATGCATTTACATAAAAGAATTTAAAAGTTGTTAAAATTTTGAAATACATCCTAAGGGGGCGTCCATTAATTATGTAAGTCTTTTCCAGGGAAATCTTTTCAATCCTTTGAAATCCCGAGAATTCTTTCGAAGCTTTTGCAAATACTTTACAATTTTTTTAATCGTGTGAAAATTCCTCAAAATCCTTTGAATTCCATGGACAGCCTACATAATCTCTTGAAATCTCTTTAAAACGATTAAGCTCCCTGAAAATCCCTTGAAATCCATTAAAAAATATGGAAATCCCTAACAAATCTGAGACTTCTGGAAATCTGTTGAAATCCTTGAAATCGATTCAAATATTCAAAATCCCATAAAAATCCCTTATTATTATTATATCATTAAGCCGTTTCCCTTTCGGGGTAGGCGTGAATTGCTCGGTGGTAAAGTAGTGATGTG
>JAABKJ010005834.1:0-22601 GCA_011634705.1 Andricus grossulariae | reverse complement strand
CCGATATGGTAAATTTTATAGGGGTAAGGGGTTCTCGTCACATTAAAATTTCTGGAGTAATCAACAAACAACGAACATCTCTGGATAGCCAATTGAATAACGATTTTTTTATGGATGTAAATGCAACCGTGAACTCGGATGTGCACATACATCCACCTAGAGTAAGAAAATTAATTATTAATATTGAATTATTCCTTTATGTTAATATTAGAATAAGAAGCCTCCTTTCAACATTAAAAATTAGAATTTATTATTATTTTAAGGCGAAAATAGAAGGTTCGTTCAAGAGGTCACATGAATCTCATAAAAAGATTAACTTTATTATTATTAACAATTAGTTATTAACAAATAAACTTGAACGACCGTTCTATTTGGCCTAGCTGCACGGTTCCTTTTGGAACATGAAGCTAGGATAGATTTAGGTTAGGCATTTTAATTTCAGATTTTTAGGATAATTATTTATATTTTTAATTGCTAATTATAATTGTCAAATAAATATAAAATTTGGTGCCGACACGCGGAGGCTGAGGTAGTGGGACCGAGGCCGGCGTCCCCCACTGCTTGGTTGCGACTCCGTTGTCGGGGTCTCGACCAATCAGCGGGCTCGAAGCCATCTCCCACCGCCACAGAGAGCTCCGCGTCCGCTCACCGGGAGCGAGATCTTCGATTTGGAAATCAATTCGTCGCAAGACACCTTGTACGCACGGTGCGCAGCTCCGCAATCGCCTCATCTTACAGAAATAAATACATATTTGAACTTAGTTTTTTTTTTGCTGCGTCGTGATTCAAATTCACCTATCCTACCTACAGTTTTTCGGGATATTTGTTCGTATTCGTTCCTCCGGTCAGCAGTGTCGAGATCCAGGGAGTTCCAGTGAGTCGTAATCGTGTTGAGAATCGTTCTACGAAGTGAGTGAGTCAACCGGATGAGATTTAGTCTCGTCAACGGTTCCTTCAACCAGTGAAAAGTGACAGTGTTAGTGCAGTGTGAGGAGTCTCTCCCATCTGGTCAAACGGAGTCTGGCCGAAAGGTTAGTCCTTCGTTTGACTGATTAAATTCCCCTGCGTAAGGACCGAGCTTCTTGGCCCTTCTTATTGAGAGGAATTTTTGGGAAGCGGAATCGACACTTTCACGCTAACGTGAGCCCGCATTATCCTGTCATCGTTATACCTCTTCGTTCCACCAATCTGGTCCGAGTACGGGAGGTTCTTTTCTGGACACAAAAAAAAACCCTTGATGACAGGGAGTGACAGGAACAACCGTCCGAATAACCGGACGCGGAGGCGTCGATATTTACAGGCCGAGGAGGCCACCCTACCTGTGGAAGAACGCGAGCGCCGCGCCGCCGAGTGACAGATCGCCGCCATCGAGAGACAGCGGCAACGCGCCGTCGAGAGGGTACGACGAGTCGAGGAGTTACGTGCCCGTCGCACCGAAGAGGAGCGAAACCGGGCCGCGGAGCAAGCGCTGCAATTAGCGGAGGAGGCGCGACCATTAGCTGAAGAGCAGCAGCAGGTAGAAGCAGCGGAACCAGAGCCTGAAGGCGGCGTGCTTCGCTATCACCCGGATAATCCCGGTCTCTTTCCTGAGGGGGAGTGGAACCTCCTGGAAATCCTTCGGGGGCGCGAAGAGACTCGCGATTCTCGGGTTAGGAAGCCAGCAAGCAGCCGTGCAGTACCTTTATGGTTGAAGGTGCCGGGTTTCGCCAAGGACCCTCGTTACACTTTCCCACCGGCGAATTTTACCCGTCGAAGTCGTTCGCCAGTGGCCGGTACCAGTCGGGCGCCGGTAATCGTAGACAGTCTCAATCCACCATCTGTTCCGTAGGCATTGAAAGTTCCCCCAGCAGTTGTCCTCCCTGCGCCGCAGGAAATCATCGACATGTGGGTCCCGTCATCTTCCGGGGTCCCCCGTATCGCCGACGAAGCGCCTTCAGCCTCTCCTGCTCGCCCGGTCGAACAACCTTTCGCTCGTTCCGCCGAGGAGGACCAAGCCCATACTCCAGTTCCATCTCGGTCCGTTGAACAACCAGAATCCGGCAAAGACGTGCTGTTTTTGTCAGCTGACCAGACGCCGGAGACGTTCTCTCCTTCTCTACTCTCGCCGCAGCCTAGACAATTCCGGGGAGGCTCTCATCGACGAAATCTTCAGTTTTAGCTCGTTATGTTCTCATGATTTCTCTTACAGCTGACTACAAAAATAAAAAATGAAAAAATAAAAACTTAGGCACCGGGCGATCACTCACCAATCCTTCCCATTCCGGGTTGGTGAGACCGCTTAGGGTAACCCGTCACAGCACTCCTTCGCCAGCCTCCCCTCCTTGCCTCTCCTACCTTCCTCTCTTCACCACCCCCCCAACACAAAAATTTTAATGCAAATGCCGCACTCGGCGACCACACTCTTCTCTCGCTCTTTTTCCGTTTCCCTTCCGTCATGGACGGTCTCTCGGCGTGGCAACGCCTAATAAAAGGGGACATCAAAAGAGTCCCACTATCCTTGCCTACTAGTCAGAAAAATCTAACCCAGGGCATGAAACAGTTAGACTCGTGGCTCAACGAAAAGTCTCAAGTACAGTCGCAACCTCGCCCCGCTAGGAAGAACTAGCCTGAACCCTACTCATGCCCGGTCTCCGCCAGGATTGATCCCTTTTCCTCTCTCACTGTGAAAAAAGAGAACCACCCACGTCATTTCCGGTATCCCGTTTGTACCATCCCTCTACCTTCCTTAAATTTCCGCCACCTTCGCACTGTGTATCTCACCCCCCCCCCATTCCTAAAATAACCCGGGTAGATAACAATGCTCTAATTTTCTTTTTGAATTCTGTAAATTCTTTTGAAGTTTGTGAATTAATTTGCACTCTGTGAATTCTTCTGAATTTTCTAAATGCTTCCTAATTCTTTGAATTCTTCTTAATTCTATGAATTCTTACACCATTCTTTGATTTCTTCCGAATTTTCTGAATTCTTCCAATTTCTTTGAATTCCCTGATTTATTCTGTAATCTATGAATTGTTTAAAAATTTTCTTAACTATCTAACCTGTTTTGAATTTGTTGAATTCACAGCATTACTGAATTTTTAAAAATGATTTTTAATTATCTGGAAATCATTAGAATACACGTTGAATTATTTTAACTTTCTTTGAATATTTTCAATTCTGTAGAATTCAAACTAATTCTTCAGAATAAAAATTTTTTTAATTATCTTGAAATCTTCACCATACACCATGAATTGTTCTAACTTTCTCCCTGTCTTTTGTATTTGTTCAACTCTCCTGAATTATTCTAACTTCTATTTCAAATTTTAAATTGTCAGAATTCTTTTTAATTCTCTGAAATATTTTGCATTATATGAATTCTGTTGTATTGTCTTTTTTTTAATTACCTGAATTCTTTTGAAATTTTCTGAACTATTTGAACTGTTCTGAATTTTTTGATTCTCACGAGACCACTAAATTCTTTTTATGATGTTTAATTATCTTTAAGTTATCAGAATACATTTCAAGTTACTTTGACCTCCTTCAGATCTTTTGAATTTTCTGAATTGTCTTAAAATCTTTAGAATACACGTATAATTATTTCAACTTTCATCAAGAATGTTATTTTCTGTAGAATTCAAGCGGATTCCTAGAATCCACATGTACTCCTTTGACTTCTTTTGACGATATCTTTAGAATACGCGTTGAATCATTTTAAATTCCTTCAAGTGTTTTGAAGTGTAGAATTCTAAAGGATTCAAAATATTCGAAAAAGGTTAAAGTAATTCAACGTATATTCTAAAGATTTCAAGTGATTTCAAAATATTCAAAAGAAGGAGTTCAAACTAACTCAAGGTGCATTCTAATTATTTCAAGATAATTAAAAAACATCTCTAAAACATTCAGTGATATCGTGAGAATTGGACGCATTCAAAGTAGTCTAAAAAGTTCATGAAATTTTGAACCAATTCAGAGAATTCATAAGAATTTAGAGAGATTAGAAGAATTCAGAAACTTCAAAATTTCTGTAGATTGCGACTGAATTCTACAGAATCAAAAATATTAAAAGATTGTTAAAATAATTCAACGTATATTCTAATGATTTCAAGATAATTAAAAAATAATACTAAAGTTCAGTGATACCGTAAATGCAACAAATTCAAAACAGTTTAAAGAGTTCAAACAATTTTAAAACACTTCAGAGAATTCAAATAATTGGGAAGAATCCACAAGAATTCAGAGAATAGCGGAAGTATCAATAGAATTAAAAAGAATTCAAAGAATTAAGAAGAATTTATAAAATTCGGGAGAATTCACAGAGTGCAAAAGAATTCACAAACTTCAGAAAAATTTACAGAATTGAAAAGAAAAATATAAAGGATTTCAAAAAAATTTAGAGAATTCAAAAGAATTCATAGAATTCAAAAGATTTCAAAAAATTTGAAAGAGCTCAGAGAATTCAATAAATTCAGACAATTGAGAAGAATTCAGAAAATTCTAAAGAATTCAGAGAATTGAGTAGATTTTAGAGAATACAAAAGACTTGGAGAAATTCAAAATAATTTTTGGTGTACTGTAAGGGTTTCAAGATAATTGCAAAGTACTGCAAAAGAATTCAAAGAACCACAAGTGAATTTTAAGAATTCGTTTAGTCTAGAGAAATCCACAGGGATTTTAGCCTCTCGTCGTTCTTTGGTTCCCTCTTGGCGCTTATAAATGCGCGAAGCAGAGCATGCGCTGAGGCCTCTGAGTCGCAAATCAGTTTGACGGGACGTGGTTTTTCCAAAGTCTGCGAAAATGTACCGATTCAAGGCCAGTTAAGGTTTAAGAAATTAAGGTAAACATGCTTTTTTCTTAATGGTATTTGTTTCAGATGCAGCTTTTTCGGGTAAGCCAAAGAGAATAAGGTTGTTTTTTCTTAGATTTCGCTACTCTACTTCAGAGGTACTGTGACTAACCATGCGACTTTCATCAACCTCTTGGAGAGGAGAGCGATGGGTATTCAAGTTTTCTAGCGTACCTTCTACAGCTGCGCTCCTGTTTGAAAAATCATCCATGCCCTTCTCCGCTTTATTGATCCTCACTATAGTCGTGCTGTGCTCCAGTGAAATAGATAGTGGGCTCCTGTGGCCTATGTACATCATAGTGGCAACTTTCGGATTCTAACTTATAAAGTTGATTAATACGAGGGACAACATGAACAATCTTACACAGGAAAAGACCTGCTGCGGGTACAAGGGCAAAGTCATGGACGCAGTTTACTGTCCTGGTTGTCAGACTTCGTACCATCCAGCTTGTGCAGATCGTACCGGCAAATTGAAAAGCGGTGCATTCTCAAGGTGGTGTAAACTACAAAGACCTCGCACACCAACGATGATAGAGCCTACCAGTGCTCCAGTCACAGCTCAAGATGTAGAAAAGATTATCTGCACTGCCTTAGCTTCAATTACGCCGCAACTCAACGAAGTCTCTTTATGCAAAAATGCAATCGACTCACTAACAATCAAATTTGACAATCGAACCTCAAATCAACAAATTCGATTGAATTATACAGAATTAGAAATACTCGAAGGAAATTGAAATAATTCAACGTGTATTCTAAAGGAAAAGATATTTTCTGAAAATCTCGTCTCTGAGTTGCCGTGTGAAGTTGCACCATTGATAATTGAAAAATAAGGTTAAACAACTACCGCAAGGTCCCACTGGGAGCAGCTGCCATCTAAAAATGACACCGGCTCCTAGTAGGACCGTGGTAGATCACGCTCATGACGACTGTGCACGTCTCAAACAATATCATCAGCAGGGTTGTGCAAAAAGCTAAAAAGCTCGGATGGAGCGGACTCAACTTTTTTGGGCCGGGTTCTTGACACCAACCGGGTACTCAAAATTCAAGATATGTACGGAATTCAGAGGAATCGCCAAATTCGAGAAATTCGCGGAATTCAAGGAATTCACGCAATTCCAGATATTTACAGAGTTCAAGGAAATTACGGAAATAAAAGAATTTAGGGAATTCAATGAATTCACCGCAATGAAGTAATACAAGGACTTCACGAAATGCATAGAGTTCACAGAAATCAACCAATTCACAGAATTCGACAAATTCATGGAATACGAGGAATGCGCGGGATTTGAAGTTTTTGTTTTGTGGATTCCGGGAATTTTGCAAATTCTTTGAATTTCGTGAATTTTGTGAATTTTTCAATTTTATGAATTTCTTGAATTCCTTGAATTTCTTTAATTCTATGTATTCTTTGAATTCGGTGTATTTCTTGAATTCCTTACATTCCCTGAATTCGCGAATTCCTTAGTTTAGTGTGTTTTGTGAATTTCGTAAATTTTGTGAATTCCTTGAATACCGCAAATTCTTTGAATTCCGTAAATTCTAGGAATTCTGAAAATTCTGTAATTTCCAGCAATTCCCTGAGTTCCTTGAATTCCATGAAATCCTCGAATCCTGTGAAATCAAATCACTTTTTGACTTTCCGGACCAGAATTTTCAGGTTTCAGGTACAGGAACTTTTTCGAAGACATGAACCTCTTCGTCCATAGATGGGAAGCATAGATTCATTGAATGCTTGCTTAAATGTGTTTAGACATTTTTTTAGTTAGTTTATATATAGGTTCTTATTAGTCCAAATTAGATGCGTAATGGTGTTTAGATGGTCTCTCACCTATAAAATGTATTGATTTGGTAGCATATCAATACCGATTCCCTGTACGTTAGTACATTGATGAGTTATATGAACAGTGATCTTTACATTTGTTCCGTATATGTGACAATATTATTCTGTTTCAAAAAAGAGTTATAGTTGTTAGCGGAATATAATATCAGTAATACCGAAATACCTGGCATTCCTGGAATTCTATGAAATCCTTGAATCCCGTGAAATCAAATCACTTTTGAAATTTCTGGACTCGAACTTTTCGTGTACCTTTCGGTTACCCAAATCGCTTCCAGAACCCAAAATTTTCGGGTACAGGAACTTTTTCGAGAACTCGAAGTTTTTCGAGCCTGGCACAACATCGGGCGTTGGGCTTTTTGCATACCCGTTACGATCAGATTGTCAACTTAAAAGTCCACGTGAAAAGATAAGACACTCGCAACTGTACACGTGCACAGCTTCGCCCGCCAACAACGTGCACAGTTGCACCACCGGCCCTCCACGTGCAGTTGCACCCCTAGCAAATTAATGCGTGCACAGTTGGGATTATCCCATCTGTGCACGTGAACCCTTCGTAAGGTACCATCTGTGCACGTCGACATTGAGACATGCACAGCTGAAAGTGTCTCATCTATACACGTGAACCATTCGTAGGGTACCATATGTGCACGTCTACATTTAGACGTACAAAGTTGGCCAGCGGTTATTTTTAATTGATAACGCCATAATCATTTAATTCGAATCACTATGATCTTCATTCAAGTTGGAGAACATGTATCAAACTTGTAGAATATCAATACGGATTCCCTGTACGTCATCATATTGATGAGCTCTTTTAATAGCGATCTTTTGATTTGTTCCGGATACGTGATAGTATAATTACGCATGAAATTAGAGACACATATTTTTTAGTAAGTATATATAGGTCCTTAGTGTGTTCGCATCAGATACGTAAAGGTGTTTAGCAGGTCGCTCTCCGCTGGCAGTTATCATCAATAGAAACGTCGTAATCACTTAATTCAAAATGCTATGATCTTCACTGAAGATTTTATGACATATATGGAAATTGAAGAATATCAAAACGGATTCCCTGTACGTGAGTACATGTACCCTGCATATGAACCCGCATCTCAAATCACTCTGTGAAGGAAGCTATATAGGATAATTCAAAGTTTAGCTTGTTTACAGGTTCCTTTGCAGGATCATGTACAGTTTTTTCGCCAAGTCCTGAACAGAAGCCATCAAGATTACCTGTACAGGTTCGTGTGCAGGAACATGTGTAAACTTGCCCATTAATTACTTGCAAAAAACTGTTGGGTAAATTTACCTTATTCCTTAGTCGTTGAATATATTAACACACACGCATTATGTCGATTCAGGTAGGACTAATATTTTTTGCTTCCTATTATCTGAAGTTTTTTTCTAAACCATCTTCACAATGAAAAAACAACGAAAGACAAAAATTTGCTGATAACGAAATCGATTTGTTTCCGAAGACTATTGATGGTAGAGAAAAATCTTTAATACAAAACAGTTGTAGTTTATGAAGATCTTGTCGCCTGATAGATAAGTGCCGTATGAAAAATCAACAAATTTCTTGATAACTGAAAAAAACTATGAAAAAATCTGGTTTTCATCGTAAGAATAAGTGTCATTCTTCAACTATTGAACACATTAAAAAATATTTTAGAGATAAAATGTGTGATTTATTAAGATCTACATTTTTTGCGGACAATTCATCAAACATCTTCATGATTTTCATTTTTGTTTGATTTTATAAAAAAATCATTATTTCACACGAAAACTTGTTTCACAAAATAGTTGTGTTTTTACGAAGTACACCATTTGTCTGATAAAGGTTTTTATGTAAAATCAATATTTTTCCAAATAGATCAAGAAACCCGTTAAAATAGAGTTCCAAAAATTCACTCTCCCTCAGAAATTAAAGTACACAGAAAAACCCTATGATATTTTCTTGCACAAGATTTAATGTATGCATTTACATATAATATTCACAAAAGAAGTTTGGACTATGGCAATGAGGTCGTTATGAAAATGGTAAATTTGATGAAAGTAGCTTTAAGCCTTCTAAATATGGATTTCAGAGAAAAAAAAAGGTCCGCTAAAATTATTTCCATGAAATTTATATTTAGTATAACACACTTCATAACTTCATATGAAAGCTAAATCCTGAACTTGACAATTAGAAATTAGCAGCTTCTTAAGTCCGGTGAAATTTAGTGAATTTATAGAAAAATTTCAGGAGGGCACTATTTTTTTAATTTCTGACATACGCATATGGTGAATCTATTTTCTGGAACTACTTCCTCAAGAGAATAAATTCAGACATTAACCTGTGAAATCGGATATGAACTGCCGTTTTTATGCACACTTGAAGAAAAGCCAAAATTGACGAAAAAATCAATTATAAAAAAAATTCTCTCAAAGTTCTGATTCGAAAAATCTAACAATAAGTAACCAATAAGTACTTTTATATCCAGCACACATTAGGAAAAAATTATAGTTTATTGAGTCCTAACTATTTAAAGAACCCCGCAGAATTTGTACAGAAATTGGCTTTCGGCTAATTTGTTTGTAATTGAGGGAAAATGTAGTTTATGTCATGATGATTTAAAGTCTCAATGACCACAACTGTAAAAAATGAGGTTTTTGTGGTTTGATTGGGGTTCAAATATCACTATGTGTGAATTCGAAAAGGGCCAATTTTTAATTGCGAGAAATTCTGCGTTCTATACTTCTATTTTATTATCGGAAAGTCATATCCCTGGAGTGTGAAGGTCATGTAGAGATCATGCAGGTTACCCCTTTCATGCTCGTATCTTTGGTGTTTCCGATCTCCGAGATTCTCGTATGAATGTAATTAGAATTTCTTTTAAACGTTTGTATAGTTATTTACAATTTTTTTAAT
Organism: Andricus grossulariae; assembly: GCA_011634705.1. NCBI lineage: Eukaryota > Metazoa > Arthropoda > Insecta > Hymenoptera > Cynipidae > Andricus > Andricus grossulariae. The sequence goes on along the minus strand of JAABKJ010005834.1, from coordinate 13,031 downwards.
GAGTAACCTGTATGATCCATACATGGCCTTAACACCCCAGAGAAATGAGTTTGCGACAGTAAAATAGAGGTATAGAACGCAGAATTGCTCGCACTAGTGTTAAATTTCCGGTGTTAAAAAGGGAGCTTCTATTAAAACAATTCAAGTTAACCGTCAAACAAGTCTCAAAAATAAAGGCCAAGGTCAAAGTCAAGGTTACCATCGTATGCCTTCCTGCAAAGCCTACAACTTTTGTCAGAATATTTTCAGCATAAAACGCTTTCCTGAAAAATTATTGAGGTGCGACTTTAAAAATAAAACTCTTTTTATAATATAAATACCTACATTTATGGCTGTGATTGTGGCCTGCACCATAGTTCAAACCATTATTGTTACGGTGACATATAGCGCATAAATTCAACCAGCAATAACCTATTGCGCACGTCTGCAGACCACGATAACCCTGTGCGCAAGTCTGCAGCACATCATGATCCACTGCGCATGCCGACGAGCCACCATGGCCAAATGCACATGCCGACGACCTACCAAGGATTACTGCGCATTTATTTTTGGCATAACTGGAGCTAATCTCCTCAGGTATCTAGAGCGAAAAATGTCATACACTCTAAAAATTGGCCCTTTTCGAATCCACACATAGTGATATTTGAACCCCAATTACACAACGAAAACCTCATTTTTCACAGTTGTGGTCATTGAGACTTTTGATCAACATGACATGAACTACATTTTCCCACGATTACAAACAAATTAACCAAAAGCCAATTTCTGTACAAATTCTGCGGGCTTCTTTAATTTTTCTATAACTGTGGCTTCTTTATACTAAATTAAAAGTCCTGGATATTCCTGTAACCCGACCCGGCAAGTGTCAAAAACAACTGGGACAGCTGATTGCGCAGGCTCAGTGGCACCTGGGGGTTTAGGGTTTGTCCCTCAGGTGTCATGATGTTGGGGTAGTGGCTCCTAGTTCGTCTGAACAGGAACTTTGTCATTGCTATCTCATACAAAGTTGGTAACGATGCTGGGACGTAACTGATGTGTCTGATCCTCCTTACTCCCTCAGAAGGTTGTTTTCACGAAGGCGTCCTCGTTTGCGACAATGCTGCTCTTGCACATCCAGCAGGAGCCGATTTTCCTCGGTTTGAGGTTTTGGACCGACTCTTTGGGCGTCAGTATTCCGTGGGACGGTTGGTCGGGGCAGCTCGTCCCGGCTAAACGGTCCCATTATTGGAGCATTTGGTTGATTAGACTCAAACTCACCTGGGGGTTTTAGGATTTGCCCCTCAAGAGTCTTGTGAGAGATGATATTTCCATCTTGCATAAGTTCCGTAGGCGGAGGGATCCTTAGAATCTCCTCCTTATCTTGTTTGGTGAGGTATGGTGGTTGAGAGCAGATGCGAGGGTATACCGGTCACAGGTCCCTCTCGTGGATTTTTACATACCTGTCGCCTTTACCGACTTGATGAATTTCATTGCTGAGGATGCCCCTTATGATATAAGGACCTGCCCAGCGGACTGCTAGTCCGGCGTCAAATTTCCTTTCCTTATCCGAAAGATCATGTGCTAGGGTTTTTACACGGACGCCAATTTTATACCGTGGTCCCATCTCAGGAGGAACCGGGTAGCGTTGAGATAATGGACTGGTTGTCCCGCACCTCTTCCAGTCGAATGTCTCGTCCTCTGTTAAACTTCTGGGTCCCACCGATCAACCATTCCCCGGGCCATGTAGGCTGACACATTGCAGACCGTTGTCGGAAAGTACCGCCCACCGGTACCCAAAGCGCTGAAAGACCTCAGCTTCGAGGAGCCTTATCAACTGGGGTCTTTTGAGTTTTCTATCGCAAAAGTCTACATTCACCGGATATAGAGGTCGGCGAAGAGGCATAAAAATCTCTTTCCTCGAGAAGATTAGCGGTCAGCCCCATTAGATCCACCGCCACTGTGTCCCACGGCTCCCGTGGTTGGCGAGGACTCTATCGTGGTTGTTGGATGGTCCGAAAAGGTTTACAGGAACTGCAGAGTTCAAAAGTCCTCAGATAATCTTGCACCTGCAGTCTCAATTCTCTCCAATAGAAGTGTTTCTGGATAGCCCATAATGTGTCTTCTGCCCCCGCACGGCCAACGTCGTAGTACTCAGAAAGTACACGTTGGCGATATCCCTTCGGTATATAAAAGAGCCACAGATCTCCCACGAGCTTGTGAAAACCCTTATCGGTTAATCACCACAGTTGTAGAAAAGCTTGCTCCACCAGAGTTGGTTGTGGCTTCTTTTCGATCCTCAACTATCGGGTTACCAATACCGTAACGTAGGGGTCCTCCTGTTGAGCATGGGCGATTTATAAGAAGAAACAGTCCTTTCTGAGTTGTGTCAGCGAGGGGTCCTTCACGGGTTTCAGCTGCGGAAGCTGCGGTGGTAGCGCGGTCTCGCCCTCATCAGGGTCCACAAATAATTACCCGGTTGGTTGGAGTCTAACAGTTGGGGGGGGGCTGCCCCCTCCGAGAAGTTCGGAACATATTCCCGAATCTAAATTCATATTCCCAGGAACTACTAAAGCCAAAGCCGTGCGTGCGGTGGAGTAGTTTGGAGAATCGCCTGTGTATGCTCCTCTTTGGAATTCGTTATGTTGGGACGAAACAGGATGACCCAAATGTCGCAGCTCTGTTTGACCGATGCAACACTTCTTTATGAAACTAGTGAGCTTATGCATCTCTAGCCCCTCAAGGACCAGATTTAAATGAAGGAGGTGTTCTTGCCAGTTTTTTCAGTAAACTATTATGGCGTCTAAATAGACGATACAAACCGTATTAATGTAAATTCGAAGAACCGTTTGACTCATTAAACGCTGGAAAGTCATAAAAGCGTCCTCAAGGCCGAACGGCATTACTCGAAACTGATCTGTGCCTCCATGAAGTACGGCGAACGCTGTGTATTTTTTTGAATTGAGGTGAAGTGTGACTTGCCAATATCCGGAAATCGATGCAAAACTGGAACTGCCCATCCTTTTTCTTTGTCAACACGATAGGGGAGCTGTACGGTGAATGACAAGGCTCGATAACCCCGTCCGCTAGCATCTCCTGGACCGGTTTCAGGATAATTGTCCTTTTTTGTTCTGCACAAGGATAAGTCCTCAGGCAGAAAGGTCGGTCGTCCAACACATGAATTTCAGGTTGAGCTGATTGGGTCTGGGTCAATTTTTCCTGTGGGGCCAAGGTGTTTCGGAAACGGTGGATGAGATTTTCGAACTCATCCTTCCATTTCAACGGAAAGTTATTATCGGTTTTGAATTCTGAGGAAACAGTTTGTTGACCACAAGGAACCGTATTTTTCAGATAGAGAAGGTATCTCGATTCTCTTCCCGCATGAAGCCTTCCTCCGCGGATATCGATAAGGAACTTCTGATCGTAGATCCAGAGTAGTCTCGTATTTCGTTGCTCACCCAGCAGGGTAGTTGGATCATGCGGCCTTCAAAGTCAATGTCGAGGGTCACCTTTCCCTGCGCCAACATAATCAGGCCCGGTGTGGCCAGGTCGACCTCTTGAAGATGGCAGATCATCGCTGCCCTCCGTTTCTCGGTTAGGACACCCGGACGGAGGAAATATTCCGTGGCTGCCGTATCCAAAAGTCCTACGATGTCACTCCCCTTGATGACCCATCTGACTCGTGGTAGACGCAGGTATTCCAAAGATGTCTGCGACAAACTCGCTACTGAGAGCCGGGGACGGCGGAGGCGGGCTGTTCCACCGCCCGTCTCCAGTTTTCCAAGCTAGAAGCCATCTGTGCATTGCGTTCGGCCAGTTTTTTCTTATAGACTTCGCAGTCTCTGTGCAGGTCATGAGCAGGGCAATGCCAGCACTTAGCGTTGACCCCATGGTCATTACCTGAGGACTCCTCCTTTGGAGCTATTTTCCGGTCTTCCTTCCAAGGAGTGATCTTAGCCCATTCTCCTATGTCGTGTTCGGATTCGATGACTTGAGAGAGGAGGGTGTCGAAGCTTGTTGGTGCTTAGGCCTCGGATGGTCGGCGAGTTATATTGGCGAACGAGTAGGTCCTTAAATTGTCTCCACGGGAACGACAAAACCCTTGTAATCCTCCCACCATTGAAGGGCTTCTACCTTTAACGCTAATATAACTGCTTTGGTCTTGTGGTCTTCCTGGATTCTCATGGTACCGTTGGGTAGGTCCCTGATGGAAATGTTGGATAAGACCCGAATTAAATGCTAGGATATGTCCCAGATGGGACGGTAGGATGAGCCTCAGATGTAAAGATAGTATATGTCCCTGATTGTACTGTAAAGGAGACCCATGATGAAACGGCTGGATAAATCTGAAGTGAAATGGTAGGATAGGCTCCAGATGGAACAGTAGGATAGGCCCAAGATGGAAAGATAGGATAGACCCGTGATTGTACTCTCGAGGAGACCACTGATGAGGCGGCGGGATAGGTCCCAGATTGGGCCTACGAATAAGCCCCCGGATGGACACTCCACGTAACACCGACACAGTTGCCCCGAGTTGTGGTTGTATTTGAGGGCTGTGCTCCTTCGGAATGGGTAGTTGTAACGGCCCCCTGATAATCCCCCTGGCATGATGTGGATACATCCAGGTAGATACCTGGGGTTAAGCTGGGAAGGCGATTGAACGGTACTGGATGTTGGTTGGCTGTAGAGATATCGCTTAGGTTTGGTCTAGGATTTTGCTACGTTAGTTCTCGGATCCTACGAGAGTATCGATAGATAGTCCATGTGGACGTAATTTAAATGCAGGATATCGTCTAGGAGTCTGCTACGTTAGTTCTCCGATCCTATGAGAGTATCGAGAGATAGTCCATGTAGACGTGAATCGAGTGCAGGGTACAGTTCAGGATCTCCAGAGGTTCTGGAGGCAAGTTCGACCCTCCGATCCTACGAGAGTATCGCGAGAATCCACCCCTCCAGCTTAAGCCGGCATAAACAGACTTCAGCGAGCCTTTTCACGCTTAGTGGTGGCTGAGGGACCGGTACGTGCACTAGTGGTTACGGTTTTTTGGGAACATTCGCCTACACAAACTATTATTGATTTGAGTCTTGGGAGTGAAGGTGTAGGAGGACAGGCCCGGGGGCAGAAGACCAATCAGATCGCCCGCCCATTTCCAGATAAGTGTCGAGGTGATGTTACAAACTTTCGCAGAGCTTCCTGAGGTTCGTCAACTAGACACGTCGCCGGAGATGTCGAACCCGATGATCCTTGATTCGGGGTTTCTATGTGGGAGCTGTCCCAGATTTCTGTGACTCGGTCTCTCACGGACATTGGCTCCAGTGGCGGGTCCAGGAGGAGGGTGACATGTAGATCTTGCAGCTTCACTTTCAGGATACTGTAGGGTCCCGCTTTGCCACCCAGTAGTATCTGCCGACGCTCAGGTCTATCCAGTTTCCCTTGTGGGGAGTTTTGTTGTCCAGGTGATGAAGGCTGGATTGGTGAGGTTCTCAACTCCAACACGTCCTCCTCGATTGACTTGGGTCGGATTGGAGGGCCTGCGTTTGGGGAAAGGAGTTTCAACAGAGGGGATAAGGCCCTAAAAAACTCGAGGCCCTCCTCCAACGTCACGTCCTCTGTCTCCTTAAGGATGGAGTCGATGTCCGGATTCTCCGATGATATGTTAGCCTGCGTAGATTCGGGCTTGGTTGAGCGATCAGTCGTCCCCGCCGATTCTTCTTCGTCTTCTTGCGCCGACTCGGGGGTAATCATACCTCCGCTGTCAAGTTCCTCTGGAGCTCCTCGAAGATGCGGCGACGTAATCCGGTTCGTCGTTTGTTCTGGCTGTGATTCCGTGGGGGTCGTTCTATCTATTATGGGAGAGGAATAGAAGGAACAAAGGAAAATCAGAACGGCGTTCCTCCGATCCTACGGTGAGGATCGTGAGGAGTGATCCCGACAATAAAAAGACACAATTCGATTACTCTCCGATCTGACGATGAGGATCGTGAGGAAAGGTTCCCTAAGTTATGTGGATTATTGAATTAACCTCCAATCCTACGCGAGGATCGCGAGTGGTTTCATATTCCTCAATTAGATTGCATTCCTTTGGCCGATCCTTCAGAGAGGATCGTGAGAGGGAGGCCTGAATTTTGAACAAATTCATTTAAACTCCGATCTTGCAGAGAGGATCGTGAGTGAAAAGCCTGACGTTACAATAGATCCATTCAAACTCCAATCCTACAGAGAGGATCGTGAGTGAGGAGATTATTAAAATTTGGTTTAATGGTTGTTCTCCGATTCTACGTGCGGATCGCGTGTGCGATAGGATTTTATTATTTGCTACTTGACGCAAATTTTCACTGCAGAAAAAAAAGAAAAGGCGTTTTTTCACCTGATGAAAGTTCTTCGACCACTTACTATCGTCGGTTCCGAGAAGAGCTGGTCCAGGTGTGGGGAATTCATGGTTCTCCACTTCTGACGCCGCAAGAGGTCTTCACGAATCTTTAGGAGTCTAAACTGTTGGGAGAATTAAGGCTCGGAGCCCCGATGATCCAACACCGCGATTTTTAAAGGCAGGAGTTCACAAAATTAAAACTCAGAGTTTCAAATGTTTTTGTGTCTCTTTACTTGTTTGAAGAGCCTAAAAGTTTCTCACACAGAAATACTAAATTCTCTTCCAAACGAGATAGAATTAGACGGCAAACTTGCGCGCGGGCAAAGAAAAAATAAGAAACGATGAAGTCCAGATAGGATGACGGGGTATCATGCAGCGATACTATATGGCTCGGGAGACACTAGCACTGACTTCCGAGGGTGATGTTGATAGTGGAGCGAGGTGCTCGCTTGGTCCCGATCCGTGATGAACTGACGAACTGACCGCGGGACTGGACCTCTTTTCTAGGCCCGCTCGTCACGCCATGAGTGGCGTAACTTAAAATTAACAGTTGAGGGGTGGGCGGAATGCACGAATATTCAAATACGCTAAAACCAATTATCGGGAGGAAAGGACTGCGAGCCGTCACCCTTTGGGGAAACAACAGAAAAACCAAAACTCCCATTGATTAAACAATGGGTAGTTTTGTTGTGTAACAGATTTAGTCCAAGAGCTGGTGACGTTTTTCGTGAAGTGGGAGTATAAGTCCTAGTTTTTTGCCAATATATCAGGGAAATGACCCTTCTTTCGAAAGCCATTAATGCCAGACGCCCTGCCTGGGGCGTTTGGGCATCTGAGCCAGATGAAAAAATTGGAAATTTGCAAGGACAGTATAAGAGCCAATTTTCTTCTAGGATCGATTATTGATGCCCCAAGTTTACTATTATTTAATGGCCAGACCGATAGCTTTGGGATAACATACTGCCAGGCACGATAATTATCAATAAAAAAAGTTGGATTTTGCAGTGAGAGTATAAGATCTCTCGTTTTCATGAACATAAAGAATAGTATTCACAGGTAGCATTCGTAAAACGACAGACCAAAATTCCAGGGGAACCCGTTGAAAATTAAGTTTGAAAGTGAATAATTTTCGTTGAAAGTTAGGGTCCGAGCGGGAAGCGAGGGACGAGGGAGCATCCGAGCCAGGGGAAAAGGCTGAGTGGAAAGAATAACGTGCTACGGCGACTGCCGGCAACGTTCTGGTTCAACTGTGATGGTCCGAAGATTCCCGAGAGTTCTCGAGCTATGTCACGTATATGTCCGTTTCTGATTTGGTAACGAAAATTTCGGAGTGCAGTTACCTACTCAAATACGATCACCTACATAAACTGTTTTGATAATTACTTTATACAATTAGAAACGAAAAAAAAATTGGAAAATTTACAGACGCACTAGATGAAACATGTGATTGTGTTATTTTTTCTTCGTAATGTAAGAGAACAACATTTTAGTATTATTTGTTTCGCTTGATTGTGGTTTAAAATACAAGGACGTCACTATCATTTGAAAACTAATGATTTCATCATTTACAGTAAGTATCAGTAAATTATTTTTACGAGAAATCCTTCATTCATGTGATAAACGATTAAAAGCAATTTACAAGTATTATATATGACCGAAATCAGTCCAGCACATGGTGTAACCTACCTTTTAAGTCATGGGTGCAGTTGCAGAATAGAGGCGTCACCTCTGTTTTGGCAGGAAAACTTTTTTTCGGCAAACAAACTATTAGAATCTGTAATTGAACGATAAATGAAATGATCTAACGAGGTGAAAGTTCAAAATTATTGTTACTTTTCTTTTTAAGATGTCTCGAATATGGGTCTGTCATGATTTTGGAATGATCATATTTAACTCACCGTTTAGGTGCTTTTAAACATTCGCACGGCCAGAAACACTGTAAATAATTAATTAAAACCCCCTTGACTAGTCACAAAAGTAATGTTGGGACAATCCCTTTCCAACGTCTCGTGGAAAGGGAAGGCACTTCTTTGACTGGTCAGAAAAATAATGTTAATAATCTCGATCATAATATGATCATTCCGATATCGTAACAGACCCAGATTTGAGACATCGTAGCAACAAAAGTAACAATAATTTTGAACATTTGCCTTGTCAAATCGCTTCATTTATCATTCAATTGAAGATTCTAATAGTTTGTTGCCGAAAAAATTTTTTTTTTAGCGAATATAGGGGTGACGCCCCTATTCTGCAATCTAAGCAGGTTATGGTTTTTTTTTATTCCTAAATTTATTCATTAATCCAGTTTTCTTTATTTCGTTTCGTCAATTTTTGAAAAAGATGAGTGTTTATTCATAATCTTCAATAACACAAATCGGTTATATAATCAATGCCTTCACGAAACAATGCAATATATTTTTGATACAGAAAAAATTTTGTATTGTTCATACCGGATGATAGAAAAAAAATTTTAATTTCGGAATACGGAAAAATAAGTATTATTTGCTGTTTCAATATTGATACAGTACTTTAAAATGTATTTTACCTTTAATTTATCTGGAACAGATGGCAGGCGATTATTGAATGTTGATTTCGGTACAAGTCTGAGTTTTTGAAAGTTTTGCTTATCGAGTTGCACATTGAATTTCAATAAATTTTTATTTGAGAAAAAAGACTCCATATAAAATAAAAAGCTAAAACACATCTCAAAGTAATATATTAAAAATCTTTACGCTGTAAAAAATGTGTAATTTCAGTTATTTCGAAATTGAAAAATTTCTTTCTGTTACCAGAAATGTTTAATATTAAATATTTTTAATTTATTCTGTAGGCAAAATATTCTTTTTACGTTGGAGGGAAAATGCTGTGCATATTTTTGGTGTAGGGGCCATTTCAGAACCTTTATGGTAGTAAAATTACAAATGTTTTTATTCGAAGGCCGATAACATCTTCAAAATACATATTTGTTTTACATAATATTTGCAGTTTTTTCCTCAAGAAATATGAAATCTGGGGGTGATAGAATTTTTTAGCATCAAATTTTTTATTTATTTCAATGTTGAAAAATAAGCGAATACATGTAATACAAAGTTACACTTTTTTGGGGCAACTTAATACTTTTCACTGATTATTAAAACTTTTTTATAAATGATTGTCCATCTCTGTATGTTAATAATATTTTCTTCTCCAGGTTGAGTCTCAGACAAAATGTAGTGCAAAATTTTCCAAATTTTTGTCATAGGTTAAGACAACTGTACGGAAATTTATCTTTAAAGTGAGTCCAAGTGAGTCTGTATTTCGATTATTTTCAATTAAAAATTGTAATATTAAATTTTTGGTTCGGCATATATATTTATATATTTTGGTCGAGGCATTCAACAATTTTGTTAAAAATTCATCTTTTTGAATAGAAAGTTGGTAATTTTCATTCATTCGTCTTTTTGGTTACAAATTACGTCCTGTTGTATTGAACATATATTGTTTGTTAGAAAAGTCCTATTTTTGTGTTCCAAATTCATCTTTTTGGATTTAAAATTGAAAACTTTTTAAAAACATAACTATACACTGTCTCGACAAACTTATAACATATTTCTGCTTGAAAATTTAGTGACGTGGTACCTACATTTGAAAGAATTTGTTCCTCTATTTTCTTGAATGATCACTCTGCTTCCTGTGCTTTGAGAACATTTTGGGGTGTGAAATCTGATGTCACTTTTGCGGTAATTTACATATCTAACCTTATAGTTCTAAAACGTTTAAATATTTTTGAAATGCATAGAAAAAAGCAATTAGTATCGAATAATTATTATTATATAGATGCTTAAAAGTTAAGCGTCAAAAATATGATTTTTGAATGGAAAACCCGTAAAATTGCCTGCGATTTATTTTTGTAAGTTTGTTTTTATAAACATTATGAGAATTTTAGCAAATATCCAGAAACAGCCTTTCTTGTACGACAATACGTTATTGTACATGAAATGATTATATAGTTAACTTTTTCGTATGGACTGCCATGCGAAAATTCAATCATGTTTTTTGTTTCAGTTTTGTACTACCATGATTTTCAATTTGTTACAATAGCCGCTAGCTACAAACAATGTAAGTTCAAATGGCCACGTTAAAGCAATATTGCGTTATTTGCGGCTTTCAGATTGGAGAAACAATAGTGCTATTTACCACAAAATCATTGGCGAATTGTCACTCTATCTTAAGTACCAAGATTGAAAACAAATTAAAGTATGATTCGATTAATTTGCCTGGTATTTGCGACGGAATTACGGGTTACCATAGGAATTGTCACAAATCCTTTTTGGCGTTGATGACAAAATTCCGGGGATGTAAGGAAACGTTGCCTTCAATCGTGCAGCCGAGTTCTTCATCAACTGAAATTCCACACAGACAGGTAATTCATGATTTATCAAGTATAGATGCAATATCAGAATGTTTGCACGACGAATTGAAAAATTTCGACATCCAGCAGCCCTCAATCGTGAAGCCCAGTTCTTCGAATGGAATACCACCAATAAAAGTACTGCAGAACACATCAAGTATAATTGCAATAGCAGACTTCTTACAGGATGAATGGAACAATGCGAATATACAGCAGCCCTCAATCGTGCAGCCCAGTTCTTCGAATGAAATCCCAGCAAGAAAAGTACTGCAGGACACATCAAGTAACATTGCAATAGCAGACACCTTACATGATAAATGGAACAATGCTGATATCCAGCAGCCGTCAAGCGTGCATCCGAGATGTTCGTCAACTGGAATTTCACCCAGAATAGCATTTCAAGATGTATGAAATACAATTTTAATAACAGAATCTTCACGGGACGCATCAAACAATTACGACATCCACAAACCCTTGAATGTGTGTGTATTCTGCGATATGTGAGAAGGCGCCAAAATGATATATTACGAAAACTTTACTATTGTGAAATATCTCGCCTGAAAAACATGACGACATACGCCTACAAAATAAAATTAACGCAGCTGCTCATAACAAGAAAACTTTCGCCTATACTACTGCAAGATTTAATCGCAAAGAAGCCTACGACGAATTATTTGCGTACATACACAATGAAGTAATCGAAAATAGAAATAGTATTTTCCTGTCCTCGTTATGCAGCATATTTCAGGAAATTTTGCAACGAATTTGTAGTGAAAATCTCGAAGGATATGAAGGCGCATTCTCACAGCGATATTTTGAATCAAAAATCCAGAATCACCAACTGAAGATGTAATAAAAGGCAAATCTTCAACACCGAAGTCACTGCATAAATTTGATCTAACTCTATTGGGTGGTTTGGATCACCGGCGCAGGAATACTTCTGTTTGTTTAAGGAAAGTCAATTCGTTGTCTCAGGAAGTTATTTATGCAGTTACAAATGGGCGAATAAAAACTTCAAAACATATGTCTCTCGCGATAGCATTGAAAAGCCTAACAAGTAGCAAAAAGGTAACTGACATCGTAAATAAGTATGGACATTGCTGTAGCTATAATGTGATCGAAGAACTTGAAACTGAACTGACATATGCTGCCACAGAACATTCTCAAACTTGTTCAGCTGGCACAAGATTAGCTCCGCACCTCTGTACAGGAGTAGCTTCTGATAACTTTGATAGGTTCGTCGAAACTAGTGACGGTAAAGATACACTTTATGACACATTGGGAACTATATTTCAGTTTGAAGACCAACTACCGATGTAGCAGATGATTTATCTGCTGAAGTACCTACATATTCTTCAGCTGAAATATCAAGAAGAAAACACGCTGGATCACCTGAAAATAGGAGTGAAATTTTGCTCGACTCACAAGCTGGAATGTCACGAGAAGAAAGCAACCATTCAACTGAAAGTCTGAGTGATCAAGTCCTTCCTAATTCACAGATGGCATTCAAAGATTTTTCCGTAGCAGTATCAACAGCTTCTAGATGTGGAATGTGTGTAACAGAAAATGCTGAATCACCTCAAAATAGCAGTGAAGTTGTTCTTGAGTCACAAGCTGAAATGTCACGACAAGAAGGGGATCATTTAACGAATTCAATTGGAAGTCGGAGTGACCAAGTTATTCTTCATCCATCAGTCGCAGCAAGTGCTAGTGAGCCTACATTTAATAAACTTGCAAAGAGAAGAAGAACTTTTGATGTAATCATTCCTGACATACCGTCGTACCATACGAAGCCTCAAATGTCCGACAGTTTATTGCCACTGGAAAGTGAGATAAGGAAAAAAAATAAAAAGACTCTGTCACCAGCAACCGAAGTTGATTTGTTGTGGATGTTCTCGCATGCTGTCAAAATTACAAACTCACCTATGCTGGTTGGCTTTAATAGTCGAATATATAAGGACAATGATTTAAGACAAACAATCTAGTATCTCCCTTCAATAAACCTTTTTCCATCTAATAGGTATGTTGTCCAGCAAACAATGGTTGAAAGTCAGAAGATTGCGGAAGAATGCTCTCAAAGTTATATCGAAGTAACTTATGATTCAGCCATTGCCAAAATAGCATTTCAAATTCAAAGTATGGAATCACCAAGGTTTAATAACATCTTCTTCATATGGGTCAATTTCACACCATGCTAGCTGCATTCCAAGCCATAGCTAAATTTATCGATGGCTGTGGTCTAACGCATATTATGGTTGAGAGTGATTTATTAGCTAGTGGTTCTTTGAATGGAT
>JAABKJ010005833.1:0-22601 GCA_011634705.1 Andricus grossulariae | reverse complement strand
CCATGATTGGACCATTGTCGAAGAGTGGGAGACTCGGCGACGAGGCTCCCCTCTACTCAACTTTCGCGCGGAGTGGGGGAGCTCATGCTCTTCGCAATAAAAGAACGCCTTGCGACCACCGTTGCTCACTCTGCCTTCCGAGTCCTTCGGAACAGCACGACCGCCTCTCATCTCTGAGCCCAGCCTAGGAAGTATCCAGAATAAAGCTCAGTCTGCCGAAATCTTCAGTCTTTTGATTTCACTTCTTGTTCTACACATGAAAAATCTGCTCTTTTAAGAGCAACATTATTACGTGGAGAATTGACTTGGGCTAACACCCTTGCTCCATACTTTCACCACTCTTCAACTGTCAACTCCTCTACCCGGGTCGTCCCATCAGATCGAACCTAGGGAAGAGTTGACTTTTGAAGAGTTCTTGGAGTTTCGATTCGCACCTTGAAACCTCGCCGGGTCATCTTAACACATAGTACCTGGCGTTGTCTTCCGGATGGGACGAAACTACAAGAAGAGGAAAGCTTGGCGCAAGTTCGTGGGACGCCCATCACCTCGGCACCAGCAGGGGCTGGTGACCAGTATCAACAACGACTGTCAACTGGAGTTGACAGTCTCCAATCTAGCTTGCCAACAGGAGTTGGTAGCTCTTAATTTCACTCGTCAACAGGAGTTGACGAGTTCCAACTACGGAGGAGAGCAGGAGCTCGAAAATACTCGCCAACAGGAGTTGGTGGATCGTATCAACGATATCCTCGTAATCCATGAGGACGAATTCCTTTTCTCTGGGTCGTCGGACCAAGCACGCGGAGCCCTCCGCCTGCGGGCGGGACAGTGGGCCCCAAACACGACCACAAGTCTCGTCACGGACCCCCGTACGAGTCCACACGGCGATTACGCCACCGAGTCGGCGCTGCCGCTCGCCCGTCCTGCACCCTTCTAGCGCCCGCCACCCTCCGCCCGTCGCTAACAACACACGGTGCAGTCGACACAGTAACCTCCACGAGGAACGGGCGGGAATCCCGGCTGGACTCCGCAAACCCGGCTGCCTTTCCTGTGCCCGACCAGCGCCCGCTTTCGTCCAGGTCACCGCCCATGGACGGCCTGCAAGCCTACCGCTACCTTCTGTCGCACCAAGGAGCTGTAACGATTTACCCATCCCGGCCGAGTAGCCGGAAGTACGAGGAGAAGTCTATGGTTAAACTCGACATCTTTCTTCGGGGTAATAACAAAACTCGGAGGCGATATGCATGAAAATTATAAAAAAGAATTGGACCATCCTACTGATCAATAAATTTCTTTAATATCTTCTTGAATCTAATTTGCAAAGTTTGGAGATTTCACTTACGCACAAATAAATCAACAGATTACTATCAACATATTAATCATTTTACATAAATGATGACTGAACAAGAAATTGTTAAAATATAGATATAACAACGGGAAAAAGTAGATCTTTTAACAATAATTACTCGAATAATAAAGTACTTAAATTTTAGCAAAAAGTAAACTTTTTTTATTTATTTCCAAATTTAATTATGGACGTAGTATTTATCAAGATTATTTTTAACGTTAGTAAAGCTAAATAGATTAAATGTCTAAATAATTGTTGTGTTATCATGTAGCCTCCATCTTATTTCAATACAGGTCAAAATGCTGTACAATAATCTTTTATTAAAACCTTCTATTCGTTACTTCACTAATTTAGATTTAGAGAGTATATTGAAAATAATTTTTATTTGATTGAGAATAGATCAATAATTTCTTAAACCTTAATATATCTGTTCTCTAGATATATAAAAAAATGCAATTAATTTCACAGACGTTTTCTTACATTTGGACAAATGCCTCATTTTTTAGATCATAAGCACCGAAATAAAAGCTTTGTAACCACTAAATTGACAAATTCACAATTTGGAGTATACAGGATGTTTGGTGGTTGTTTTAACATCCCAGCAAGATTCATGCAATGAAGTCGACATTCCCCAACAAGAAAAAATCGCGAGAGATATTTTTATAATACAATCAGGGTCAAAAATCACTTTAAAATAATTGTAGGAAACATGCACCAGAAGAAAAAGTATATGAATTTATTTTAAAGGTTTTTGCAGCCTCCCTTCAAGATTCAAGCAAGGAAATAGAAATTTCCTAACATCTCAAAATCACAGACGAGTTTTTAAATATACTCTTAGTATCGAAAATAAATTGAAAATAAACTTAGGGAACATGTCATATGAGAGAAAGTCTTTAACATGATTTTTAGGGTTGTTTTTTTTTTAGCATCCCATAAAGATTTAAGTAAGGAAATGCTTATTTCCTAAGAACCAAAACATCCGAAGATTGTTTGAATTTACTATGAGCGTCCAAAACTCTGGCATCGAAAGTCGTTGCATTTTTTAAAGCATTTGTATTAGCATACCTTAAATCCTTAGCGTGAGAAATTCGATAATTTGTTTGTTATGAAAAGTCGGTTTCCTTGCTTGAATTCAGACCCTGAGAGTATATTCGAAAAAAATCTCGTGTGATTAGGGATTGATAGGAAATGTCTATTTCCTTGCTTGAACATTTAAGGGATGTCGAAACAACCCTTTAAATAATTTCCACTACTTCCCCTGCTAGAATGTGTTTCCAAGGGAAACTGTGAATTTATTTCCGATGCCAATAGTATAATCAAAACGCATTTATCGTAAATCGTATTCCAAGCCTCGCATAATTTTTCTTCTTAGGAAATTTCCATTTTCTCGTTTAAATGCTGAAGTAATGTTAAAACAACGCTCAAAATAAATTGAAACACTTTCCCTGTCAGGATATGTTCCCCATGTTTAGTATGAATTAGTTTCCGGCCCGAATAGAATAATCAGAAAAATCTTGTATGACTTTGTGTTGTTATCGAATGTAGCTTTTTTGCCGGAATCTGTGAGGGATGTTGAAACAAACCTTAAAGTGCATACAAACATTTTTCCTGCTAAGACATGTTTTCCACATTTGATATTAATTGATTTCCATCCCCATCTCCTGTCGTTTTGGTTTTTTGGTAATGTTGGCTTTCGTGCTTGAATATTAACCACATTTTAATAATAGACTCTCCATCCATCTTTCTGATCATTTTCTTTCGAATTTTTTAGCTGTATATTCGAAATAAGAAAAAAATTTATAATTAGACATATTAACAAAAAGCCCTTTTGTGTACATTTGATGGAAGATCCTTTTTTGAAAAAGTGTGACTCAGAACCTAATACCAGCGCATACAGCACCCAAAGAACAGTTCTGTTTAAATTAAAGAAATTGTTACATAAACTTCGCTTTTTTAAATTAAGAGTAAAAGTACTTTTAAAAGAAGTAAAAATTTGTTCACATTTAAGTAATAGCGTTTTTTCGGCTTCTTTGAATTAGAGGAATCATTTGTTTAATATGCTTTCTTTAATTAAAAAAAAAATGATTTAAATAAAGTACTGGCTAAAACTGAAGAAATAATTGATTCATTCTTAATATTTTAAACAAAGAAAATTACTTGTATAAATCAACTGAAATTTAAATAAAAGTACGGGCTTGTGTAACATTTTGATCTTTATTGACACAATAAAAAGGCATTATTGTGAAACTTGTCAACAGTCTAAGTCACATGACCCAGGATGATGCTATGTCATCTCCGTTTCAAAACGAAAAAAAAGAGTTATTTACAGACCATTAATTACATCTTTCAACAGATAACACTTTCAATTATAAATTTGCTAACTTCAATCAATGGTTTAAAACAGATTTAAATTACACGTGTTCATGTTTCTATTTTTCTCTCACATTAAATGATTTAACCGATATTTGTCGTTTAGAAATTTTTTAGAATGTTGAAATTACCTGAAGATTGATTTATTAGGGTGGTCCAGAAATGCATTCGCTTTTTTTTCTCGAATTTTCATGCATATCGCCCGGAAATTTTTTTGAATTCACAAAAAAATGAGACCGGTTTTTTTTGGTTTGAAAAAAAAATGATATTTAAAAGCGGCGCAAGTCCCATCAAGTTTAACACGTATTTCCTATAAGAAAAAAATATGTTTTTGTAAGTCTTATTCAGAATCGTCAATATTAGTTGAATCGAGATGGAATTCAACATTTCTCTTCACAAAACCCATCAGAAAAAAATAATGTTTTGCTAGTTTTTGGCGCTAATTATGATTTTTTTTGCATTTCTTTGATGCAAATTGTTTCTAATAAATTAAATACTACTTTATACTGATAACTAGATGTTTACATAAATTGTTTGAACAATTTATTATTTTTTTTAGCAATTATCTCTTAGAATAGATAGAAAGTCGCGTTTTTTCAAAAATGTTCCACTTTTTGTCGCCCTTTGGTTTAAAAATTCATCTCTTTTGGTAGATCAATATTTTTGGGTTAAAAATGCAACTGTTTGGTTGAAAATTAATCTCTAATGGTTGAAGAATTAAATATTTTATTGATTATTCGTCTTTTTTATTGAATTTAACAGATGTTTATTTAAAATCAAGATAATTTTTTGTTGAAAATTCCATTCGTTGATTCAAAGTTGAACTATTTTGTTCACAATTCCTTTTTTTTAATTCAACTGTTTGGTTGAAAATTCTTGTTTATGTATACTGTTAAAAATTTTCCTTTTTTGGCTGAAAATTCATAATCATAAAGGAAAAATAGGCCCCAAATTAATTATATTGATTCAGGGTCTTCATGCGCTACTTTTCAACAGGGTTCTTTTTCGATTTAATTTTTTTTTTCTAATTCTCCATAGAAAATAGCAATTATTTAGCAAATTTTCTAGAAATTATTTGCCTTGAATAAGGATGAACTTGAGTTTCTAAAAAAATTTATTTTTATTTTACAGCTTTTTTTCTTGCGCAAAAGATACTTCATTGCATCTATGAATCAAAGTTGTTACAACTTAACTAATTACTAGTGAAATTTTACAGATTTAATCAATGAAATTTGGCATAGTAATTAAAAATAGGTTATACAAATTTTAAAGAATAAGAAGGCCTTATTATGAAAATTGATCTTTTTTAGTTAAAAATTCAAAATAGTAGCATGTTTCTTTGTTTCAGGCTGACGAAATTTCAGGCTAAAAGTATTTGAAAACCTCAATTCGAGGTAAAATTAGATTCTGAGATCGAAGAACAAGGAAATAAGTATTATTCGTTTATTTTTGAATTTATATTGTAACCCTCGAGTTACAAGGAGTCCCTGAAAATAGGAAAACGAAACATCCCCTGTGAGATTCTTACAGAAAAGAAGCATCTCACAGGAGAATTTCGAGAGCGCAGACTCTAGAACTCCCACTCGAACGATATTACGTAAGCGTGGGAGGGCAGAGACTATAAAAAAGGCTCCCGAGGTCCAAAAACTTATTTATTGATCTTACAGCCCCACTGCTAAGATCTCTAGGTGGAAACCCGCAGGAAGACTTGAAGATTTACCTTCACTTCTTGTAATTCAAGTAAAATCAATTTTTCTATACTACTACAGAATTACATTCACGTTCTCGAGCAATAACTTGGTACGATTCCGAGGGAATTGGTCCATGGAACTGATTTTAATTTTGCTATCAAAGAGATTTCTAACATGTTTACAGATTACATTTGTGTTCGCGGGTAATAACATGGTAAAATACCGTGGGACCTAGTCAATAGAACCAAATACAATACCAGAAACGATTCTTTATTCTCCTCTCAAACGATTTGCAACCAAAACGAGTAATTGTACTGCTCAAATGTGGTTGCCAAAATTATTGATTGGAAATAATTGATTTTATGAGAAATATCTCCACTTAAAAATAGCATTTGCTATCCTGAAGTTTGAAAATTCGAATTTAAACTCGTGAAAAGCCAGAGAAGAGCTCGTAGATACTCGCCCTCGCATTTTCACCAATATTGAGAACAATTGGGACTACCTGCGGCGCGACATTCCTCAGCCTCTCTGGGGACTCGAGACGTGCTAGTGCACTACTCTCGTCTCTTAGGAACTCAGTGTACCTGAAAGGATACACCTGTGTACAGAAAAGTCACCATTCAGTCAAAATAGAGTTCATTGACCCTGTGAGGTGAGAAATTTGACCTACTGTAAATGCAATGCATTTATAAAGAAGATTTCAACCTCACAAGGAAAATAAGCTCATGCACAAGCATTCATTGGGATTTAATCTCCTCTTAAGATGAGATTTATCGAGGAAGGTAGTTTTGAAATCTAAAGCGAAAATGATTGAGTGCCAGATTATCACCTGTATCAATATTTCTGATTATTCACCTCATGTAAATAAATGTTTATCTGATTTACTATTCATTTAAACGTGAACTCTCGCTGCGTTACGAGAGATTCACGCACACTAGCATCTACTGTAGGATTATTCATTATTCTAGCCTCTCAGGGATAATAATTAATCAGCGAATGATCGCGGAAGACAGGAAGTATCGAGAACAGAGGAAGGCGGAAAAGGAGTGAGTTTTAGAGCAACGAGTAACGGCACTGAAGGACAGCGTTAATAGGTCGGTGGAGGCTACTACCGCCCTCGCGCAAAGCTTGGAGGAGAGGGAGGCCCGTAGCTATATAAAGTTTAGACAACTTTGTAGAAAAAGTCGGATTACCACGAAAAGTACTCTCGGACCATGTTACTCAATTCACAAGTTATAAATGGCGGGAAGCTCTAGAAGAAAGGGGAATACAAATGATCATAACATCGATTCGTTACCCGCAAGCAAATATGGTGGAAAGGGCCAATCGCGAGCTAGCGAGACTTTTCAGGACCCTTCTACCACCAGATCGGCATGGCAGATGGTATTTTCAATTGGAAAATATAGAGACTATCATCAACGAATCGCACCACGACACCACTGAGATCACCCCATTCGAAGCCCTATAGGGGGGAAGGCCGAAAAGATGGTGGACGGAACTCCTACCGCTAGTACCACCCCACCCATTAATGAATCGTCAAAAGCAATTAGTGGTACTCAAGAAACGAATCAAGAGGAAAAGGAAGTTCCAATTGGACCGCATCAAGAAAAACAAGAAAGGCGTTTCTTTTGACATTGGCGAATGGGTATTAGCTAAGGCCTGCAACGTCTCTAGCGCAGCGACCGGTGCGATGGCCAAATTTCTCGCGCTCTACGAAGGGCCATACAAAATTAAGAAACGGGTCGCCACCAACGTTTATATTTTGTGCGTCACTAAGAGTGAGAAAGAGAGGGGACAGTACCATGCTGACGATTTACGAAGGTACTTTCGAAAGAGAATAAATGGAGGGGATGAAAAAAGTGAAACGAGGGAAAGCGATGGGTCCTAGAGCCTCTCGGAAAATTCAGGTAGGTCAGTATTGACTACTAAACCCAAGATGCCAGACGCAAGTACCAGTTTCGAGTACCTCGACGTTAATCCCTGTGTGTCCATCCAATGCGACATGGACAACGAGGAAGAAAACTTCGAGGAGACAGAAATTCATAACCACAAGGTTTTGTTAGCACGACCTCGCTTCATATCAGTACGGAAGAAAAAGGCTATTTTACCAGAAAATATGTAGGTTTCAATGGTGAGCGCGCCCCGATTTCCAAAAAGCATTAGTAGGAAGAAGATTGGCACCTCTCCAAAAGAAATCGAGTCGGAAAAAGGACTACAACCAGAAATGATCGATCTGTATGACGAACCGGAGGACGAGCCAGTACACGAGGACGAACGTGGAGGGACATCAAAGAAAGTCCAATGTCCAGAAGTAATTGAAATCGACGATGATGAAATTATTTTTCTGGAAGAGATTCCATTTCAACAACGTGTGATTCAGCCCTCATATGAAGAAGAAATGGCGATTTTGAAGACAAATCGACAGGAACAATGTGTAATCCATTCACTGGGAGTTACGGAGGAAGAACAACAGTCCTCTGTCTACGAAGAAGTGTCTCTGGACCAGACAAAGCCGGAAGTACATGTAGACAAGCAACTAGGGGTAGAGGAAGAGACGCCTCTTTCAATGAATGTTTCACAACCCTCAACGTCCCAAAAGACGGATGGCGAGTGGATTGCAGAGGAAATAATGCGTGAAGCCCAGATAAATTCGATGCACCTCGTGTTCCCCAAAGAAAAAGAAGAAGAAACACCGGCACTAGAACCGACACCCCTAGCCAAACTCACCGACACGGAGAAGGAATGGATCGCGGTAACGCAGGAAAAAAGCAACCTCTGCAAATCCAAAGGGTTGCACGCCGTCAAGCGAAGCAACAACGACGCAGTGGTCGAAGAGATACTTAAAACTAAAAATATCAAACCTGCCGAAAGGCCTTGTCAGGTAAACACGGAAGATTTGAAACTGTCAGGTGAGGTACAAATACCTCACAGGGACTTTTCCGAAGACCTGAAAAGGGCCTACGAGGACTCGCAAAGAAAGAAGAAGCGACAACGAGAAAGAGAGGAGAGACGGAGGCAGTTCAGCGTCGAGCCAGGTCAATTATACCCAGGAGAAACAAAAGAAGACTGGGGAATATATGAATTATGGACAGCGGCCCAGGACTGGTTCATTACCAAGGACTGGAAATTCCGTGAAGAGAACGAACTGAGAAACCCCAAACTAAATAATACAGAGGAATACCTGAATCTGCACCTGAGTACGAAAGGTGTACTTTAAAACATTTCGATGGCTACAATCAACGAAGCTACTCATCGTTAATGAAAATAATAGGTCGTATTTCACACCTTGGAATTTGTTCCTTTTTCATTATTACACATATTTCTCGTTAGAAATCATATTGTACACCGATGTACGAGAAAAATTCGTACTGCTCCATATAGAGACACAAAACTGTCGATGCCTACCAGACTTTTTCTTTTTTCTTTTATGAGAAGTCTTATAGTTAATTGTGCTATCTCAATTTGGGGGGCTTTTGTAACCCTCGAGTTACAAGGAGTCCCTGATAATAGGCAAACGAAACATCCCCTGTGAGATCCTCACAGAAACGAAGCATCTCACAGGAGGTTTTCGAGAGCGCAGACTCTAGAATTCCCACTCGAACGATATTACGTGAGCATGGGAAATTGATTTTACAGCCCCACTGCTAAGATCTCCAGGTGGAAACCCGCAGAAAGACTTGAAGATTTATCTTCACTTCTTGCTGCATTCTTTCTACCATGCGCGGATCACCGCAAAGTATTTGGCGCTCAAGCGAAATATTTTGAAGTGATTCTTCAAACAGCTTGGCCCGCTTGAAGAGAGTCGAGGAAATTATATTTCCAAATCCTGTCTAAAAGCGACTTACCTGGAGCGAGCGATCTTGGCAATTTGGCAATTTGAGTTTCTCTGAGCGTTCTCTGAGTGATTCTTAGAAGCAAAACCTACCTAAGATTCATATCTTAGGCAGTGTTCAATTTCCGTGTCTTCCTCTTCCAGGAATTTGACTTGCGTTACTGCAAAATGACTCGTGCTGACTTTGAGTAAAAATATCAAATCTTTTAGTGAGCTTGAAGCATTGCATCTGCCTCCTTGACCAATAACTTGGTAAATACCGAGGGACCTGGTCCAAAATTATTATTTGAAAATAATTGATCTTATGAGAAATATCTCCCCTCAAAATAGGATTTTCTAACCAAAATTTTTAAAACTCAAATTTAAACTCGTGAAAAGCCAGAGAAGAGCTCGTAGACACTCGCCCTCGCATTTCCGCCCATATTGAGAACAATAGGGACTACCTGCGGCGCGACATTCCTTAGCCTCTCTGGGGACTCGAGACGTGCTAGTGCACTGCTCTCGTCTCTTAGGGACTAAGTACATCTGACCGACAGGATATATATAAATTTTAACATAATATTTTGAGAGTCAATCTTTTAATTGAGGTACAATCCCTTTGTGTGCATAAAGACTCATAATCGGAATAATTACACCGGGTTTATTGTTTGAGGCTCCGGCCTGAAAGGATACAACTGTGTGCCGAAAAGACACCTTTCAGTCAAAAAAGAGTTCATTCACCCTGTGAGGTGAGAAATTTAACCTACTGTGAATGCAATGCATTTTTAAAGGAGATTTCAACCTCACCAGGAAAAGAAGCTCATGCACAAGCAGTCATTGGGATTTACTCTCCTCTTAAGATGAGATTTGTCAAGAAAGGTAGTTTTGAAGTCTGAAGCGAGAACAATTGAGTGATCGATTATCACCTGTACAAATGTTTCTGATTATTCACCTCATATAAATAAATGTTTATATGGTTTACTATTCATTCAAACATGAATTCTCGCTGCGTTACGAGAGATTCACGCACACTAGCATCTACTGTTGGATTATTCATTATTCTAGCCTCTCAGGGATAATAATTATTTATATTAAGAAAATATGTTTCTTATAATCGAATAATTCGATCATTTATACTCTGCCCGTAGAGCAGATAAGTTGGTCTGCAGAATTAGGCGTAATTCTTATGAAATAAAACATCATCAGATGGTACGACTGCCTAACGCGCAGATCGTACCATAGTCTGGTTTCTTTTATCAGCTTGAAACCTAAGATTCTACTGAGGAAATTATTGCTTAATTTCTTACGTTTTTTATTTTATCTTATTTTTACCATTTTAACTAGGGACTAGCATTCTAATTGTACGAATATTGCAGCTTAGGTCTTATGAATAAACGAAATCTTTAAATGTGAACAGAATCTTCTCCTTTTATCCAGAAAAAGCCTCCTTTTTATTGAACTATAGTTAATGCACGGAATAGACAAATAATTCAATCAATTTGGATAACAACGGCTCAAAAGCCGCGTGTTGCAATTGGCTCCCAACGTGAGGCATGCGAGTCTAAAAAAAAGGGATAGGATTCTCAGTTTTTAGAAATTGTTTATAATGGAAGAAAATAAGAAAAAGCTCATCGCGGCATTCTTCAGTGAAAATAAATATTTCAAACAAGTGTACCTGCCACCCCCAACATTACGTGATACAAAACGGATTCGAACAGACAATTACCTTTGAAAGTGAGTCAATTTTCGCGTTTCACAGTAGATATTCGGCAATCCGCACATGGAAAACGCGCGTAATGTTAATGAGTGAAACACTAGACTATTGGTTTCACCGAAAATATACTCTTACAAGAGAGTGGTGATAGTGAATCTTGTACAATCGCGACAGTGAGTGGTGCGCGAATCAAAATTGTGAAAATAAAAATTTAAAGAAAAACTTTTATTTCTTTAAAATCGAATTAAAAGTAACACACTTTCATTCATTTATTTTTTCGAATGGCTCAGTGATGATAGACAGTCTCAAAATGAGTAAAACAAATCTCAGGTCCTCAAAATATGGAAAGAAAACAAACACCGACAACAGCAGCGAGATCGAGGACTTGGATGTAACCATACGGAACAATTCTCCCAACAATATGGACGACGCACGCAGTACGCCCTCCCAAGCTGTAAATTCCAGCTCTGAACAGACGTGGATGCTAATTGGAAATTAATTATTATTATAAATTAATATTGGAAAAGGACTCAGCGAATGATCGCGGAAGACAGGAAGTATCGAGAACAGAGGGAGGTGGAAGAGGAGAGAGTTTTAGAGCAACGATTAACGGCACTGGAGGACAGTGTTAATAGGTCGGTGGAGGCTACTACTGCCCTCGCGCAAAGCTTGGAGGAGAGGGAGGCCCGTATCGTCCTATGCGATACTTGCGTCAGCTGAAACAATATTGGGAGGTGGTACGGCCAAGACCATGCGATGCTGAGTCTTTCGATAGCTGCTCAATAAAATTCCAACAGCGCTACTGGAATGAGTTCACGCAGCACGAAATCAGGAAAAAGTTGAAGTTTGGCTGCTTCCAGCCTGCTCGAGACAAATCTCGCGCGGAATATGCAACCAGCATTTTTGCAAACGTGAGTGAGCTAACCCCAGCACCAGAACAAAAAGAAATCGTCCGGAAACTCGCTCGTCATTACAATGACGAAATTAAATATGCCATCGTTGGACGAGGCATAGAACGTATCGAGCAGCTTATTGAACTCTTGGAAGAGTTCGATAAAATAGGGGCCACCAACGGAGGTTACCAGGAAAATCGCGAATATAGAAATAAAAATAACTCCTTGCTAGAAAATAATGTACCGTCTTCCAGCCAATGGAGGGCAACAAACACTGGATACAACTATGTCCGACCGAGCAACAATCACGCAACTACTGGCGCATCACCAGCCACCAATTATGTAAATAACCGACCAACAGCGAGCTGTAACACAAGGTTAAACACTGGTTCAGGGGGGCAGCGAGCCCCTTACGAAGCAACATCGTGGAGGCAACAAACTCCATTGAAAGTAAGAAATATGGAGGTAGAAACACCACATGAAACAGAGGAAGAAGAACCTCCTGCCAACGAGAAACAGTTCGAGCAGGGAAACGAGGAGGAGCCACGGCAATAGAAAATAATAAAGAAAAAATGAAGATTGACGTGGCGAATAAAATTACTTATTTTACCAACGTACTGACCAATACGGGAGAGGAACGAACCGAAGAAACAGGTGAGCCAACCAAAAGAAAGAGGACAAAATGTTATACGGCCAACATACAGATCGCCGGCATCGTGACGAAAGCTCTTATTGATACGGGTGCAGAAATCACCTGCATATCAAAGGAGTTCCTGAATGGCAACAAAGAGAGATTCGACCGATACCCCTGCCTACCCTTAGCGGGCGTCGCCGTAGCTGGACCCCTGGGGGGCAAAGCGGTACGACTCTCAAAGCAAATTTATGCCGACGTGCAACTCCCTAATACCGTCGTCCAATTAGCGTTTTTGGTAGTACCCCGCATATCACGCACATGTATAATTGGGATAGACGTATTGGACGAGCTCCGAACGAATATTGACCTAGACACGAAGACCCTAACCTTCCCCTACCTACAGGGACAACCTACTATAAGAATCTTGCAGGAGGAAGGAGAAAATAAGCAAGATGGAGACTACAATCTGTGCACGATGAAATCATCCATTCTGGAGGAAGGAGAGACCAATGGAAAATTATAAGAGAAAAATGGTACAGAAAGTAAACTCCCACTGGAGGTATCCCTAGAAGAAATTAAAAATAAAATGGAGGAAAGTCAAGGAGTCACCAATCAAGAGAGGGAGAAGCTCGGCGAGACATTGTGGAAACATAGACGTGTGTTTCGTCGAGAGCCCGGCCTCTTGAGAAATTATAAACACGTTCTACAAATAAAGGAAGAGAAGCCATTTGTAGGCCGGAGTTACCCAATCCTGATGGCATACCGAGAAGAAGTAGAGGAGGAAGTACAACGCATGCTGAAATTAGGAATAATTCAGCTATCAAATAGCTCCTACATTAATCCGGTAGTGCCAGTCAGAAAAAAGGACGGCTCCATCAGACTGTGCCTGGACGCACGTCGATTAAATGAAATTTTAATCTACTACGAGAAAATACACGGCCTTCCAATACCGAGGTCGCAGCTATGAATTTCGCGTCGTGCCGTTCGGGTTAACGACAAGTACAGCAGCGCTCGTTCGAGGCCTGGACCAAGCGTTACACGGATTGGGCGATCAAATAATTTCTTTTGTGGACGACACATTAATTACGTCAGAAACAAATGAAATGCATTTAGAGCACTTAGATGAAATCCTAGAGAGACTCGAGAGGAATAATTTAACATTAAATCTGACGAAGTCGCACTTCTTTAAAAAAAGAAACGAGATTCCTGGGATTTATTTTCACGACAAAAGGAATAAAACCGGATCCCGAACAAATTCAAAACATTCAAGACTTTCTTGCACCGCGCAACGTCAAACAATTGCGAGGATTCCTGGGACTCATCAATTTTTATTCTAAATTTAGTAAGGAGAATGCTGCGGAAACAGTACCGCTACTAAAATTAATAAAAAAGGGAGTCACTTGGAACTGGGATAAAGACGCGCAAGAAAGCTTTGAAAAAATTAAAAGATTATTCGGAGTGTCGATCATGCTATATTCTCCGGACCCTAGCAAAGGTTACTATCTCGAAATTGACGCAAGCAACTACGCTCTAGGAGCCGTTCTCTATCAAATAAATGAAAAAGAGGAAAAAGAAATAATAACTCTAGCAAGCCGAACATTGAAAGGACCAGAATTGACGTATTTTACCACAGAAAAAGAGCTGCTAGCAGTCGTATGGACTCTGCAAAAATTTCGCACGTATTTACACGGGGCCGAAATTATAAACAGAACCGACCACCTGGCACTCACATTTTTAAAAACGTGCAAATTCGCTAACGCAAGATTAACACGCTGGATATTGGCCTACAGGACTATAAAATTAAAATCGAGCATCTGCCTGGAAAGGACAATATAATGGCTGACGTGCTGAGCAACGAAACGTCGCAAGCGTTACAGGAACCTGTTCTATCAAATGAACCTTTGGAAATCATATCCATAGATTTTTTTGGCCCATTAACCAAAACTAAATACGGATATGAATACCTGCTCGTCATGATCGACACATTCACAAAGTACACTAAACTATATCCACTAAAAAAAGCAACAAGTGACATAGCTATAAAAAGTTCAGACAACTTTGTACAAAAAGTCGGATGACCGCGAAAAGTACTCTCGGACCGTGGTACTCAATTCACGAATTATAAATGGCGGCAAGCTCTAGAAGAAAGGGGAATACAAATGGTCCTAACATCGATTCGTCACCCGCAAGCAAATATGGTGGAAAGGTTAATCGCAAGCTAGCGAGACTTTTCAGGACCCTCCTACCACCAGATCGGCATGGCCACCATTGAGATCACCCCATTCGAGGCCCTATGGGGGAGAAGGTCGAAAAGATGGTGGACGGACCTCCTATCGCGCGTACCACCCCACCCATTAATGAATCGTCAAGAGCAATTAGTGGTACTCAAGGAACGAATCGAAAGGATAAGGAAGTCCCGATTGGACCGCATCAACAAAAACAAGAATGCCGTTCCTTTTGAAATTAACGAATGGGTATTAGCTAAGGCCTGCAACGTCTTTAGCGCAGCGACCGGTGCGATGACCAAATTTCTCGCGCTCTACGAGGGGCCCTACAAAATTAAGAAACGAGTCACCACCAACGTTTATATTTTGTGCAGCACTGAGAGTGAGAAAGAGAGGGGAAAGTACCATGCTGACGATTTACGAAGGTACTTTTGGAAGAAAATAAATGGAGGGGATGAGAAAAGTGAAACGAGGGAAAGCGATGGTTCCTAGAGCCTCTCGGAAAATTCGGGTAGGTCAGTATTGACTACTAAACCCAAGGTGTCAGACGGATGTACCAGCTTCGAGTGCCTCGACGCTAATCCCTGTGTGTCCATCCAATGCGACATTGACAACGAGGAAGAAAACTTCGAGGAGACAGAAACTCATAAACACAAGGTTTTGTTAGCACGACCTCACTTCATATCAGTACGATAAAAAAAGGCTATTTTACCGGAAAATATAAAGGTTTCAATGGTGAGCGCGCCCTAATTACCAAAAAGCATCAGTAGGAAGAAGATTGGCACCTCTCCAAAAAAAATCGAGTCGGAAAAAGGACTACAACCAGAAATGATCGATCTGTATGACGAACCGAAGGACGAGCCACTACACGAGGACGAACGTGAAGGGACATCAAAGAAAGTCCAATGTCCAGAAGTAATTGAAATCGAAGATGATGAAATTATTTTTCTGGAAGAGATTTCATTTCAACAACGTGCGAGTCAGCCCTCATATGAAGAAGAAATTGCGATTTTGAAGACAAATCTACAGGAACAATGTGTAATCCATTCGCTGGGAGTCACGAAGGCAGAACAACAGCCCTCTGTCTATGAAGAAGTGTCTCTGGACCAGACAAAGCCGGAAGCACATGTAGACAAGCAACTAGGGGCAGAAGAAGAGACGCCTCTTTCAATCAATGTTTCACAACCTTCAACGTCCCAAAAGACGGATGACGAGAGGATTGCAGAGGAAATAATGCGTGAAGCCCAGATAAATTCGATGCACCTCGTGTTCCCCCAAGAAAAAGAAGAAGAAACACCGGCACCAGAACCGACACCCCCAGCCAAACTCACCGACACTGAGAAGGAATGGATCGCGGTGACGCAGGAAAAAAACAACCTCTGCAAATCCAAAGGGTTGTACGCCGTCAAGCGAAGCAACAACGACGCAATGGTCGAAGAGATACTTAAAACTAAAAATATCAAACCTGCCAAGAGGCCTTGCCAGGTAAACACGGAAGATTTGAAACTGTCAGGCAAGGTACAAATACCTTACAGGGACATCTCCGAAGACCTGAAAAGGGCCTACGAGGACTCGCAAACAAAGAAGGAGTGACAACGACAAAGAGAGGAGAGACGGAGGTAGTTCAGCGTCGAGCCAGGTCAATTATACCCAGGGGAAACGGAAGAAGACTGGGAAATATATAAATTATGGACAGCGGCCCAGGACTGGCCCATTACCATGGACTGGAAATTCCGAGAACAGAACGAACTGAGAAACCCCAACCTAAATAATAAAGAGGAATACCGGAATCTGCACCTGAGTACGAAAGGTGTACTTTCAAAAATTTCGATGGCTACAATCAACGAAGCTACTCATCGTCAAAGAAAACAATAGGTCGCATATCACACCTTAAAATTTGTGTCTTTTTCATTATCACACATATTTCTCCTTAGAAATCATATTGTACACCGATATACGAGAAAAATTTGTACTGCTCTGTATAGAGGCACAAAACTGTCGATGCCTACCAGACTTTTCATTTTTTTTTTATGAGAAGTCTTATAGTTAATTGTGCCATCTCAATTTGGGGGGCTGTTGTAACCCTCGAGTTACAAGGAGTCCCTGAAAATAGGCAAACGAAACATCCCCTGTGAGATCCTTACAGAAAAGAAGAATCTCACAGGAGAATTTCGAGAGCGCAGACTCAAGAACTCCCACTCGAACGATATTACGTAAGCGTGGGAGGGCAGAGGCTATAAAAAGGGCTCCCGAGGCCCAAAAAGTTACTTATTGATCTTACAGCCCCACTGCTAAGACCTTTAGGTGGAAACCCGCAGGAAGACTTGAAGATTTATCTTCACTTCTTGCTGCATCCTTTCTACCACGCGCGGATCTACGCAAAGTATTTGGCACTTGAGCGAAATATTTTGAGGTGATTCTTCAAACAGCTAGGTCTGCTTTAAGAGATTCGAGGAAATTATATTTCCAAAGCCTGTCTAAAAGCGACTTACCTGGAGCGAGCGATCTTGGTAATTTGGCCTTAAAGTGATATACATGTGAGTTTCTCCGAGCGTTCTCTATGTGATTTCAAGAAGCAAAGCCTACCTAAGATTCATATCTTAGGCAGTGTTCAATTTCCGTGTCTTCCACTTCCAGGAATTTGACTTGCGTTACTGCAAAGTGACTCGTGCTGACTTTGAGTAAAAATATCAAATCGTTTCGTGAGCTTGAAGCATTGCATCTGCCTTCTCGAGCAATAACTTGGTAAATACCGAGGGACCTGGTCCATAGAATCAAATGCAATTCAAGTGAAATCATTTTTTTTTTTACAACTACAGAATTACATTCACGTTCTCGAGCAATAACTTGGTACGATTCCGAGGGACCTGGTCTATAGAACTGATTTTAATTCTGCGTCATATCAAAGAGATTTTTAGCATGTTTAGAGATTACATTTGCGTTCTCGAGTAACAACATTGTAAAATACCGTGGGACCTATTCGATAGAACCAAATGTATTACCAGAAACGATCCTTTATTCTCCTCTCAAACGATTTACAAGCAAAACGAGTAGTTGTACTGCTCAAATGTGGTTGCCAAAATTATTGATTGGAAATAATTGATCTTATGAGAAATATCTCCTCTTAAAATAGGATTTTCTATCCTAAAGTTTTAAAACTCAAATTTAAACTCGTGCAAAGCCAGAGAAGAGCTCGTAGACACTCGCCCTCGCATTTCCGCCCATATTGAGAACAATAGGGACTAAGTATACCTGAACGACAGGCAATATAAATTTTGACACGATATTTTGAGAGTCAATCTCTTAGTTGAGGGATAATCCCTTTGTGTGCATAAAGACTCATAATCGGAATAATTACACCAAATTTATTGTTTGAGGCTCCGGCCTGAAAGGATACACCTGTGTACCAAAAAGAGTCCTTTCAGTCAAAATAGAGTTCATTGACCCTGTGAGGTGAAAAATTTAACCTACTGTAAATGCAATACATTTTTAAAGGAGATTTCAACCTCACCAGGAAAATAAGCTCAAGCACAAGCAGTCATTGGGATTTACTCTCCTCTTAAGATGAGATTTATCAAGAAAGGTAGTTTTGAAATCTAAAGCGAGAATAATTGAGTGATCGATTATTACCTGTACAAATATTTCTGATTATTTACCTCATATAAATAAATGTTTATCTGATTTAATATTCGTTTAAACGTGAATTCTTGCCTCGTTACGAGAGATTCACGCACACTAGTATCTACTGTAGGATTATTCATTATTCTAGACTCTCAGGGATAATAATTAATTATATTACGAAAATAGGTTTCTTATAATCGAATAATTCGATTATTCATACTCTGCACGTAGAGCAGATAAGTTTCTCTGCAGAATTATACGTGATTCTTATAAAATAAAACATCGTTAGATCGTACAGTCGTACGATCTGCCTAACGCGCAGATCGTACTATAGTTTCGTTTCTTTTATCAACTTAAAACCTAAGATTCTACTAAAGAAATTATTGCTCAATTTCTTAGGTTTTCTATTTTATCTTATTTTAACCATTTTAGCTAGGGACTAGCATTCTAATTGTAAAAATAGTGCAGCTTAGGTCTTATGAATAAACTAAATCTTTAAGTGTGAACAGAATCTTCTCCTTTTCTCCAGAAGAAGCCTCCCTTTTTTTGAACCATAATTAACGCACGGATTAAATAATTAATTTAATCACTTTAGATAACAACCGCCAAAAGCCGCGTGTTGCAATATATATATATATATATATATATATATATACGGTGTCCCAGGAGTATTGTGCTGCCTTGTGATGACGGATAGGAAAAAAAAATTCAAATCGGAAAGTCCCAAAACATTTTTGGGTCTGGTACATATTGAGGGTACTACAGGGCATTGAAATTGCATGTAGGTGAACGTCTAGTTGCAAGCGTGCGCGCAACCCCGAAAAGCAATTTCTCCTACGGCGTTATCTTCATCTTGTTTCGAGCATTCAAAAAAAAAACAAATGCAATTACGAATGTGTTTGTCTGTTTAAATCAAATGGGCTCAAGTTTCATCGAACCGTAGAATAACTTTGCAAAAAATCAATTATTTTGTTTAAACATGATTGCGATCAAATATTGACTCATCGAAATTCGGTGCATGGAAAAAATGAAAATGGAGGCTGTGTTCTCCGAAATTTGGTGGGAGTAGAACACATAATTTCAGTGAGCCTCGATAATTCGTACATTATTGCAAATAATCAGTGAGAGTCCCTGATTAATGTAGAATTCAATTAAATGTTTCGCATTCTCTAAATTCTTCTGAAAGCATTGAATTATTTCAAAGATCTTTGAATTCTCTTGAATAATTCAGGAAATAACTTGATTTATTTTTAATTTTCTGAATTTTTCTGAAAATATGAAATTCTTTTCAACTATTTCCAAATTCATCAACTTTGGTCGACGGTAGACTATTGCTGAATTAAGATGTACTTGTTAGTTTTCAATTCTCCAGAAGTCTTTGAATTAAATTAAAACCTTTTGAATTTTTAAAAACTTCTTTGAATTCATTTAAAATTATTAGAATTCACGTTGAATTATTGTAAATTCCTTTAGTTCTTCTAAATTCTGCAGAATTCTCTCGATTTCTTAGAATTCTGCATATTTAAAAAGCGAGTACATCTTAATTCAGTAGCAATTTACCTTTAACCAATGTTGATGTATTTGCAAATAGTTGAAAAGAATTCGATTTATTCAGAAGAAATCAGAAAATTAACAAAAAAATCAAATTACATCCTCAAATTTGTCAAGAGAATTCAAAATCTTTAACAGAATTCCAAATATCGCAAACTGGTTCTAAGAAATCAAGAGAATTCTGCTGAATTCAAAAGACTCTATGGAATTGAAAATAACTCAACATGTATTCTAAATATTTCACGAAAACTCTAAAATATTTTAAAAATTTAAATGTATTTAAGTCAATTCAAAAATGCATACAGAATTCTGCAGAATTGAAAAAAGCGTATGCATCCTAGTCTATTAGCAGTTCACCCGTCGACGAAAGTTGCTGAATTCGGAAATAGTTGAAAAGAATTTAATGTTTTGAGAAGAAATTAGAAAATAAAAAATAAATCAAGTAATATCCTAAATATTTCAAGAGAATTCTTTAAAATCTTTGAAAGAATTCAAAACATAAAATATGAAGTCTAAGAAATCGAGAGAATTCTACAGAATTCAAAAGAGTTGACGGAATGTACAATAACTCATCGTGAATCCTTAAGATTTCAGAAGAAGTCAAAATATTGTAATGGAATTCAAAGATTTTTACAGAATTGTGCAGAATTAAGCAAAACACTTGCATCTTAATTCAGTGGTAGTATACCGTTGACCAAAGTTGATGAATTTGGAAATAGTTGAAAATAATTTCATGCTTTCAGGAGAATTCAGAGCATTCAAAACATTTGATTGATTTCCACGTTAATCAGGGCGGGTCACTGATTGTTTGCAATAATGTACGAATTATCTAGGTTCACGGAAATTATTTATTCTACTCTCATCGAATTTCGGAGAACATGGCCTATAATTTCATTTCTTCCATGCACCGAATTTCGGTGAGCCAATAATTTATCTCGATCATGTTTACATAAAAGAATTGATTTTTTGCAGTTATTTTACGATCTGATCAAACTTAAGCCCATTCGATTTAAAGAAACACATCCGTAATCGCATTTTTTTTAATGCCCGAAGCAAGATGAAGTTACCGCCGTAGAAGTTGATTTTTGGGATCGCACGCACACTTGTAACTAGATGTTCATCTACATGCAATTTCAAAGCCCTTTAGTACCCTAAATATGCACTGGACCCAAAAATGTTTTGGGACTTTTCGATTTGCATTTTTGTCCCCTCTCTGCCATTACAAGAAACGACAGTACTCCTGGGACACCCTGTACATATATATGAATAAATGTTACATCACTGGATGTACTTCGCGTGGTTTTACTGTATTTAGTTATCTGTATAAACTATAAAGGCTAAAAGTGTGTCCGGATCGATTGAAGGTACTGGCAATTAGTTTCAATTTATCTACAATTTTATCCTTATGGTTCATATACTTATGGAATCCTTCGATTATATGTGAAAGTGGGATTATATGAACACAACTCACAAATATTACAAAACATCTTACATCCGTGCACTCGCGTAGAACATTTTGGCATTTTTATTTGAACAATTTGATGTAAACTAGCAATGAAAAATACTCTATAAAAAATATGTTAAAAACTTTTGTTTATGAAATTTGTTTATAACAATTAGTAACCTTAATAAAGAACAATGATTTGTGGCTAACCATCCCCGATAACGCATTTAAAGCCGATTAACTGTCAACAAACAGTTATAGGTGTAAATTTTCATCAAGACATTTTTTATGTGAAGTATAGGAAAGAATAAAAGAAAAAATTTACGTAATATCACATTATGTGAAGCATTCAATGCAGAATTTTATGAGTTTTCAATGTTGTAATGGAAAAAGATTCTTATTGATATGATTAAGACATTTCTCATCTGTTCAAATTTAGAAAGTATAGTTTTGTCCCAAATCGGAATACAGATACCGAACAAAATAATTTTACTTCTACTTTACTTGATCACGAAACAAACGACATCAAATTAGATATTTTTGCTGCGCTACTCATTATTTTGATTGACGTTATCCTCGCGTATTTTATTTCATATTTGACGTAATTCATAATGGGTAAAAAGTCATCACTTTCAACGGATGTTCTTGAATAATAATAGCCATCTATAATTTTATTGAAATCTCAATGCATATGGGTGAAAATAAAAAAGTTCTCAACATAATGTCCCTGGAATATTATAGACTTGTGTTTGTAGGAATAATTTTCTTAATTACAGAGTTTTAATAAAAGTATTTTCTCTCACAATACCCTATGTCCCAATTACGTTTAGTTCACCCCATATCAAAGTAAAATCGATTAAATATGAGTAAATGTCATCCGGTAACGTGCACCTGACTAGTACCCGACTAGTTGGCCCCACTTCAAGTCGCGGGCTAGTCGGGACAACTGATTAGGGTACCCGACTAAAGTCGGATTCAAAAGTCCTCACACCTGGCTTTGAAGCTTTGTTACTCGGCGAGAAAAAATCGCAGAGTGTTGAGTCAAAGACAGAAATATTCTTTAACATTATACGTGTAAAGCGATGTCAGTTTGATTTTCGCCAAGAATTTTTTGACTCACCTGTGACACAAAATGTGTGAAAAAACAGGAGAAATGACCCTCAACTTTGACTACGTCGACTCTGAAGGCCTCCACAGGTTCAAAAATTGGTACCAGAAATTTGACAAAATTCATGAGTATTCAGTAACATGTACTTAACACATAGCAATTTGTTTTACTTCAATTTAATGATTATTTTAATT